>LRSR01001763.1:0-21647 GCA_001579985.1 Hypsibius dujardini | reverse complement strand
TAGAGGCACCAAATTTCTTTTCGTGGGACACAATTGGTGCCATGGACATTTTTCTTAGAAAATCGTTTCACCTTTTTAAAAAAAAGCGATGTCCTGGGCACACTTTTCTGAGGCGGTGCTCCTCCTCCCCACTGAATCCAGACCTCAGCCCGACGCTGCTCCGTTCGCGCGTACGCACAACAACGAGAGAGCGTCGTCGATCGAGAAAGTGCGCGTGCGCAACGTGCACGTGCGCAACGAGGCTATTATTGGCGCTGGGAGATCGGTAACGTTTTCGAGGTCGTCGGACAAGCCGCGCGCGCTCGCGCGAGAGCTTCATCGTCATATCATTATGCGGGTACGACAGAGACAGAGACAGTACACGAACAGTGCCACGGACTCCGGATGGCAACAGCAGGGAGCGTGTGCGCAATAGCCGCAACAGATCCCCGCGCGATAAAAGAACCTCTGCTTCGGTTTTGGCCAAATAGAAAATTTTCATTTTCAAAATGTAACTTTAAAAATACTTCCAGCTCAGCCTACTTTAATTAATATCAAGGCAAAAACGGCTAAATTAATAGCGAGATTTTGAGGAGCATCGAAATCGCACCTAGTCGCCGCTCGTCTCATTGATTGATTGATTGATTGATTTGTTGTTTAATTGATTGATTGATTGTTTAATTGATTAATTGATTGTTTAATTGATTGTTTAATTGATTGATTGATTGATTGAACAGCCGATTTCATCCCTCATGGTTCGTTCCCCGCTCGCTGGCCTGTCGTAAATGCGAGAAACCTTGGCATAACTAAGTAATTACTTGCTACTGCACATCATATACTATACTGTGTGTATTGACTTGGCCTTGAGAGAGCCGAGCTCGCGAACGTCTGCTCGCCGTATATATATATACATATTCACGTGGCCAGATTACTGGGTGGCAGAGTTCGAACCACTCTTTAGCAGGGCGCAAGCAAAGTTGGGTGGTCCAAGTTTGAGCCACACGCCCAGTATTGTGGCCATGTTTGTATATATATATAGTGCTATATGCGGACGACCTACTTTATCGACCGGAAGACCGACCCATTTTCCGGCCCTCACAAGCACAGGCGCTCGGTCGGCGTTTAATCAGGCGACGACGACGGGCAGACGATAGACGTCGAACATTATTCGTGCGGTATGTGTCCGTTGACCGCGTTCGTTGCGCAGAGAGAAGAGAGAAGAGAGAAGAGAGAAGAGAGGGCGGCTCACTCTCACTGGTGTGAGCTGGCTACCGGGTGTTGCCGAGCTTGCGGTTGCAGTCGCTCTCGTGCTCAGGAGACGGAGGAGGAGTTTTGAATGATCTTTTGATAACTGTCGTTTTTATACATATGCAACATTGTAAGTATTTCTATATACAGTAGTAGAGTACTGTAAGTGTCGAATTCGGGGTCCTTGCACGGACCTGCTGCCAAAGCTCGGTGTATTGACGAGTTAAAGAGGGAGCACGAAACCGATTATTTTTATGCCGGAAAAAAAGGCACGGCGCTGTTTTGAGAGTCAAGCGGTGGGCAATGTGTGACAGATCCGAGCTTAAAAGTCAATCAACCAAACAAACAGTCAATCAATCAATCAATAAATCAATAAATCAATCAATCAATCAATCAATCAATCAATCAATCAACTTACCGATCTCACAGGTTGCATTGTTGTGCGTTGGATGCGAACAGGACATCGGGAGGAGCTAAAGATATATTACGATTAAAAAAAATAGAGTATTGAGAACTATAAGATTTCAATCCGTAGGTTGGTTTCACGCGCTAGGCCCTCTTTTTCGGGCCGCCTGTCTAGCAGGAGTGACCGGACATATACACAGTGCGTGATTTGCGCAACGCGCAATGCACACCTTTGGTTGGTCACAAGCGCAATGCGCAATGCACTTAGCACAGCTGATCTTGATTTTTTTTTGCTGACTTCCGTCGCATTTTTCCTTTCTCTCTCTGAGATTCAGCTCCTCGATTTTGATTTCGTTTATGTAATAGGAAGACTGGAATTTTTTTGCGCAATATAGTTCGTCCCCTTCCGAACCACGTGTGAAACGGGGATCGCGGTTGTAAGTCTTGATGCAGTGTGCGTTTCTCATCTCGCGTTGATTGATTGATTCAACGCTTATCTCGCGTTGATTGACAGATTCCACGCTTATCTTGCGTTGATTGACTGATTCAACGCTTAGTTTAGGCAATGTTTTTTGCTAGTTTCATCTTTCTGTTCTGATTTGTGAGAATGTACTTCACTCTCTTGCTGCTGTTTATTGCATTAAAGTAAAACGTTGTTTTGATTGTTATGCTATTGTTACTGTAGTAATAGCAGCAAGAATTTGAGGGTGTCGCTGCTTTCATTCCGACACGAACTATGTAAAGGCGACGAGTGATAGATTGATTGATTAATTGCGAATTCTGCTTAGTGATTATATTTTCGTTGTTCTTTTTGCTTAGGGCTGATGTTAGACCTCGTGTTTCCCTAGCTAGTCGAACTGGCTGCTTGATTTAGTTTTTCATTGGGGCTATCAGTTTTACCAGAAACCGGTTTTGATAATGTCCGTGGCAAGGTGATTGGTTGCTTCAACTTGAGCTGCATGAGACGCCTGTTCAAGTGATGCGTTGATTGATTGATGGAATCACTTGAGCCAGATGAGACGCCTGTTCAAGTAATGCGTTGATTGATTGATGGAATCACTTGAGCCACATGAGATGCCTCTTGAAGCAATGCGTTGATTGATTGATGGAATCACTTTATCAGATACTCACTCTTATTAATATCGCGTTTAATGATGTATTTTTCTCATTTACAGATCAGCTTTTTTGCGGCTAGATGGATGCATCGCTTTGTCCAGGAACTGAGTCATTCGGAACACAAGGCGGAACATAAGACGGACCAGATTGATTGATTGATCGATTGATTGATTGAAACACCGTCAACAAAATGCCGGTTCTACCGCGATCCGTTCGACGCGCGCTCCTCGGTTCCCCCTCTTTCTTCCGCGCCGGACTTCGCCAGATTCGTTGGAAAACTACAGTCCCATTGATTGAAGCATCCTTCGAAGATTCACCGGAAACGGAGCACGCCACGCGTGTCAAACTGAGGAAGAAAGCCTCGGAGGAACTTTACCGGACCACTCCGTTAAATCTCGTCCCCAACGGTCCACCGGGACAGCCGAAAACCCGCAAAGCCAATCCAAAAGCCGCCTATTTCCCCAGTGAGATTAACTTTGACAACTTATCGGCCAGTGTTTATGGCCCGCGACTGAAGACGTCTCCGGAAGAGCGGTCTCGCTTTCCTGCTGCGCTCAACTCTGCAAACTCCCCGAATAGTGCGGAAACGAAGCGCAATTCGGCGGTGAAGTTGATTTTCGGGACGCACGTGGGAATGCCGCGCTTGGAGAGCTATCGAAGTGCTCGAGGCCGGGAGCAGGCTGCGCTGGGCGTCGTCAGCGAGATGGCCGCCGAGCCGATCAATGAGGTCCTGCAAAGCGCCTTTTCCGAGCCCACCGATGACGACCTCATCTTCGGACCTGCGTTAGGCTCGGCGGAAGCATCGAAATCGCCACCGACGCCGCGATTTGATCCGGTGGAGCCTCATGGGTACGTCGTGTCTACACCTAGACCAGCGACGAAGACTTCTTACCCAAAGAAAGTCGCAGTGCCAAAAGTTCCAATTCAGATCGTACGTGAAGAGACGACACCGTTGGAGGAGGTCAGACCTCGGGCCAGCACGTCAGTAGGTTTCCAGTTTGTAGAGCTGAAGAAAGAGGGCGACTTGAAGGCGCTCCCGCAAGCGCCGATGATGAATAAGCTTCGACCGGATTATTTGGAGGAGCCGAATAGTATCACGCTGCCGGGAACGGTCGCGTTGCGAATCTGTCCAGAAGCACTGATTGGCCAGGCCTTGGCGCCGGAGAAGTACCCAGCGGTGACAACTGTTTTGGATGTGACGATGCCGCCAGAGAGCCGCGCACGGCTGGACCTGTGGAAAGCCAGGAAAATCACAGAACTGGGAGTTGAGGGATTCAAGTTATACCAACAAAGTAAGTTGGTCGGTCGGTAGATCGATCTGACAGTTTTCATATTTGTCTGTCTGCTTGTTTGTCTGTCGGTTTCCATGTCTTTCTGTCTGTTTATCTGCCTGCCTGCCCGCCTGCCTGCCTGCCTGCCCGCCTGCCTGCCTGCCTGCCTGCCTGCCTGCCTGTCTGTCTGTCTGTCTGTCTGCCTGTTTGTCTGTATGTCTGTCTGTCTGTCTGCCTGCCTGCTTGTTTATCTTTCTTTCTATTCCGCGTCTTCGTTGTTTTCTCCTCTAAATCACGCATTCCGTTTCTCTACAGACATCTTTGCTGACGGCCGTGGTTTCCACACAGCCGTGGAGACCGTCTTGCACGGCTCACCCGTCGATAAAGTCACCGTTCCCGACCGGAACAAGGGCTACTGGGAGAGCCTGCGGGGCGTCTTCAAGGACATCTCCGACGTGGTCAGCGTGGAGGAGCGCGTCAGCCATCCCTTCCTGTGTTACAAAGGCGTCAGCGACTGTGTCATCTCCCTGGACGGGACGCCGAGTCTGGTGGAGTGGAAGACGTCCAGCACGCGGAAGGACACTGCCAAAGCGCTGTACGACAATCCCATTCAGGTGGCCGCGTATTTGGGCGCGGTCAACTTCGACGAAGCCTTCGCCGGGCGGAACGTGCAGATCAGCCACGGCGCGGTGGTGGTCGCGTATGAAAACGGTGATCCGGCCAGTGTGGTGCGGTTCGATTACAACCTGATGCGCTCATACTGGGCCTTGTGGCTGAAGCGGTTGCATCAGTATTGGAGACTGGCCGCCATTGAGAAGGCTCTTCCCAAACGGAAGGAGTGATGTCTGCCCATCTCATCATTAGGACTACTTTTCTTTCAGGATTGCACTTCAAGTTGCAGCTCGATATCTGAATAAATTCATGGTGTAGCTGGATTTGTTTGGACACAGGGAACGCTGTTTGAAGTGAATATTCTGACAAGACAAGCGATCGATTCCCTGCCAGACGAAAAAAATCCCACACAGCAACCTTTCATCGTCGTGATGACAGAAAATGAATCGAAGAAACGACTAGGAAAGAAAAACTAACCCTTAAAGAGCCGGAATACACCCTTATTCTGATGGACAAAACAGTATCTCGGTGTTAATGACAGGATGGGATTCAGACATCCACGATGACTTATCGCATCCCGACAAGACCGGCAGCAACGAGTTTTTCAAGTCGACTCGCCACTTCCGGATTCTTGAGATGGCTGGAAGGGAAAGGAAAGCAAATAAGAGATCTGATCTGTTCGGTTGTGTGAACTCCTCTGCATTCATTGGAATGTCTGAATCTCTCGCAATTTGTCTGAATGTCTGAATCTCTCGCAATCTGTCTGGATGTCTGAATCTGTCGCAATCTGTCTTGATGTCTGAATCTATCGCAATCTGTCTGAATCTATCGCAATCTGTCTGAGTGTCTGAATCTGTCTGAATGTCTGAATCTATCGCAATCTGTCTGAATGTCTGAATCTATCGCAGTCTGTCTGAATGTCTGAATCTGTCACAGTTTGTCTAAATGTCTGAATCTCTCGCAATGTCTGAATGTCTAGTTTGCGATGAGTGTTGACTGCCTGTCTGTTGTTTCGAAAGCGGTGGTTCACTTGTGATTTGCCTGTGACGAAAGTCAAGCGAATAAGAAAAGCTTACTCTCGGACAGCGCGAGGATCCTTTTGCATCTGCTCCAAAATCATCCGCATCGCCGGGTCCCCGAGGATCTCCTGAATCTCCGGGTCTTCCATCGCGCGTCGGCGGGCCTCTTCCGGGTTGCTCTGATTTTCTAGCGTCACTTTGGCGAGACCTTCGCGTGCCTCTTGGTTGTCCGGGTCCAGCTGCAGCGCCTTCTCAAAGGAATGCGCCGCTTTGGAAGGCTGCTTCATCGCCAGCAGGATGCTCGCCTTGCGAATGTGCGCCTTGACTGCAACAGAGGAAAAAACCCAGTCAAGAGATCTAAAGATCTAAACAAGTCCAAATTAATTCAACTTCAATTCCAACGCGTATTAACGTTCTTCCAAAACTATAAAAAAGCCTTACCAAAACTGGGATCAAGTTTAAGACACTCATCGCAGTCCTTAATCCCCAGGCTGAACTCTAGCAGCTTGGTATAGGCAGCAGCCCGATTGCTGTACAGCTTAGCGTCCGAAGGGTTGCGCTTGATGGCCTCCGAGTAGTGTTTCAAGGCGGTTGGGTAGTCGCCCTTCTTGAAGAACTCGTTGCCCTTGTTCTTCTCCTCCTCGGCCAGCTCGGGGTTGATGTCGGCTTTCCGTTGCTCTTCTTGGATCGTTTTTTTTATCTAATGAGGAAGAGCATCGCCAACGTCAACGCAACTCATCCGTATACCCGCACCGAAACAACAGGCAATAGACAAACAAACAAACAGACAGACAATCAGGCAGACGGACAAACAGACAGACAGACAGACAAGACAAACAGACAGACAGACAGACAGACAGACAGACAGACAGACAGACAGACAGACAGACAGACAGACAGTCAGACAGACGGACAAACAGGCAGATAGACAGACAGACACATTCAGGCACTAAAACAGGCAGGCGAAAGCTTATAAGCAGTCGGAGGCAGTCACATGCAGTCAGTCAGATAAGCGGCAAACGGAAGGCAGACACCGTTTGCATAACAGTACTGTAACTGTACCTCCTGCACTTTCTTGACGATGGCTGGATCACGGTGTTCAGCCAGGGACTTCTCGTAGTAGGTCTTGGCCGATTTGTAGTCTCCCAATTTGACATAGGCGCCACCGATGCGCCCAAATGCTCTGAACAAGGGGAAGATTTGGTGAAACGTCCCTACCGAACCACAGAAGAGCGAAATGAAGGTTGAATTACTTGGCAATCAGCTGATAGTCCGCACGATTCTCCCGGCCAATTTCAATCGCCTTCATGCACAGCTCGATGCAGTCCTGATGCTTGCCTTGCTCGAACAGAACAGCTGCAAAAGAGAAATCATACATCGTTAGGGTTATAAAGTAAAAGCTACAGGCAGGCAGGCAGACAGACAGACAGACAGACAGACAGACAGACAGGCAGAGAGACAGACAGGCAGAGAGACAGACAGACGGTGAGACAAACAGACAAAGAGGGGACAGTGCGCAAATCAACATAGAATTCAGTCAAACACAAGTATTACTATTAAGCTGGAACGTCTCTACGACAGTAAGAGAAACAGTGATGTCGACGATGTCATACAGGCACAAGCACATCGCTGCGGCTAAACAGACAGGTTTCTGACTCAGACACAAATCACTGAAACCTTACCAATCATTACTAGCATAAAAGCACCCAATTAGACTTACCGGCTTTGTTGGTCTGATAGGTGACATTCGTGGGATCGAGTTCGATCGCGGCGTCATAGTGCTTCAACGCCGTTTCAAAATCCTTCTTCTTATAGGCCTCGTTGCCGATATCCTTCTCGTCCCAAGCCTTCTTCTGCTCCTCCGTCAGGTTCTTCGGACGCTCCTTCGGGTCCCCCTTCTTCGGCGCTGGAGTCGAGGAAGAAGAGGCTGTGGACTGGTGCGGCTTCGGTGAAGTGAAGGGAGCATCAGCGTCCTCCATTTCCGCGTCGTCATCATCCATCCCACCGGCACCGCCGCCCATCGCGCTGAGATCCACCCCCAGCAGCACACTCAACGCCTTGCTGACTCGCGGATCGCTGAGATGTGTCCTGCAAAATAGCGTAGTATTAAAACAAATCGGGATCAGAGATCGAACCCTGATGCGATAGGTGAACAATTACTCCGCGAACTTCCTTGAAGACAACTCACATGAGACTACTGGGATTCGCCTGCAGATTTCGAATGATATTCTGAAAGTCCGGCTGGTTTGCAAATTCTCGCGTCCGCGGGTCATTCTGCAGCTTCTCCATCAGGCCTGGACCGGCGAAGGGGTTGGGAAAACCGCCGCCAGCGCCACCACCGGGTCCGGATGGAAACGCCCCACCACCCCGTCCACCACCTATCAAAAGGAATGAACATCCATACGAATCGGCACAACTGAACTCGTAAAAGGTAACCGAATTCCGTTGTGTTTCAACCGGTACTTACCGGTATTGGCCGCGGCAGCCCGCACCTCGGCCAGACCGTCCTTCAGCTGTTGATTACCAGGGTCGTGCTTCAGACCCTCCTCATACGCTTGCACGGCTTCCTCGTGGCGTTTCAGGTAGGCCAAGGCCGCTCCTTTCCGCGAATATCCCTTCAAGAAAGTCATACAAATACATAATCAATTAAAAGTGAGTGAGGCAACAGACTGGCAATGCATCCAAGTGGTCAATCAATCAAACAGTGTAACACTGTGTTTACGATCTTTACCGTCAATCGATCAATCAACGGATGGTAGGAACTAGTAATAACCCTACTCACTAAACGTTTGATTCCAAGATTTTTGACACCCGTCCACTCCTCACTTGATTTGGAATCGAGTGACATCAGCAGAATCTTATTCAGATGCCAGGGGGCGGAGCTATGGGCTCGCTTCAATCTAGGCTTGCGAGTGACATTCCGGAAATGACCCATAGTTCTGCCCCCGGCATCCAACTAAGATTCTGCTGATGTCAATCGATTTCAAATCGAATTTGGAGTGGACAGGTGTCAAAAATCTTGGAATCAAACGTTTTCCACAAAACGAAGTTTTACAGTGGAAGGGGTAAAAAAATGCTATGAAATGAAACTTGTTAATCAATCAATCAATCAAGCCCCGGATCATAACACGAAGTGGTGCGGGAAAAAACCGCACCTTGCCCCATGTGGGCTTCACGCCGACCGCCTTCTCGGCGTCCTCCAACGCCAGATCGTATTGCCCGTTCTTCGCGAACGCCGCCGAGCGGTTGCTGTAAAGGATTTCATTCGCGCTGTCCAGCTGGATGGCTTCCGTGTACGCCTGGATGGCTTCCGCCAATCGATCGGCCTGCAGAGCCGCGTTGCCCTTATCTTTCAACTCAGCGACCTGTAACGCAGAGAAAGACCAATGAAAATCTTTACTGGCACGACAAAGCAGACCCGTGACTTACTTTGGGATCCATTTTCCAACAGACTCAGCAATACGGTCGAACTGGACAGGAAGAGAGAGTAACAATTAAAAACAGAAAACGCAAGTACTCATGCCAGTATAACATAACAAAAATAGTGAAAAATTGTTAACAAATAAACTAAACGTAAATCAAAGCACACAAATCAATCAATCAATCGATTGATGCCACGAATGAAGAGGTATTTGTTAGCTAATGAATTAATTAATCAATCAATCGACCAACCAATGCCATGAATTAGGGTTTGTAACCTAATCAATCAATCAACCAATGCCACAAATGAAGAGGTTTTTGTTACATAATCAATCATTCAATCAATCGACTCAGTAAAGTAGAAACCTGAGAGTGAGACCACTATAGAGTAACTTTCTACTGGACCTTGAACAGCAGCTTTCTCATCTCGGCGAATAAAATTTCTGTCCAAAAAAATAGTTAAGTCATCAACGAAATCTTGCAGTCAATAATGTCGTCAATTATAAATTTATTGTTTTCAATGATCACCGGTTTTAAATAAATCGTTCTCATCCCTTATTCCGTGCATAAAATGACACGGACGAAAGAAATCCGGTGGGATTTCCGATTTCCGCTACAAATTTACAAATTTAAAGGCTTCCAGCCGGGAAAAAAAACTTGTAACGAGCAGAAAGAATGCAGGGGGGAATAAAAATAATCGACGATCGAAGATGTGATTTTGTCGGCGAGCTCCCCGAGAAGTTGCTCGCAAAATCAGCTGTCAAATCTAACGCATAAATTCAACTGCGCACTATAAATTCATCAGTTATTACTAATCCAATTTCATTACAAATTCTGAGATTCAGGCGAAACTGAAAATGAATTGCGTGATACACACATGGCAAAACCCTTGCGCTAACCGAGCTAAGCCATTACACTCGTTGTACGGCTGTTATACACAGCTGTCGAGTTGAAGCGCTTAATTCGGTCAACGCAAGGTTTTTGCCACGTGTGTAACTCACTGATCACAATCATTCCGAAAATAGCAGACAAAAAAGTACCTTCGTGTTACACGATGGACTCCTTATGTTCCGAATTGTGTGCCCAAACCTCCGAGAAATTGGACGATGGTGATTTGCGGGAAGAGGAGAGCCGAAAATGCGTCAGGAAGTTTAACTTCGAGCCGAAAAGTTCGCACTATCGAAACGAATTTTCGAGATGGCAAATGATGACTGGGGAAATTTCTGGATCGCAGTTGCGCATTGCGCACTCTGTGCAGTACGCATTGTATGCCTTGCACATCAACGCTGGGTGCGCAATTGCGCATGGGCTCTGCGTGCCTTGCACATCAACGCTGGGTGCGCAATTGCGCATGCGCTCTGCGTGCCTTGCACATCAACGCTGGGTGCGCAACTGCGCATGCGCTCTGCACATGAAGGGATTCTGCGGCCATTAATCATCTAACGTTTCCAGAGACAAGCTAAACGCTACGCAAGTTCCCTTGCCAGGGCAAGAGTAAACCAAGAGTTCGAGAAAAAATGTCCCGTTATTGTCTAGCTGAACCCAAATCGCGTCCCATCGCATTGCACACGCGTGCAGATGGCCAGAAGCAGAGAGAAAAAAGACCGGACTATTACTCGGCCTCGGATCGTTGAAAAGCTATTCTTAAGAAACTTAAAAAAGCCCAATTAAATTAAACAGCGGGTCTAGATCACTTTGCAAAAAAACATGCCACGAAAATAAGGTCCAAGACTAAACACGCGGCCACTCGGGCGCAACCACCAGTCGAAATTCGGAGCGCAACCAATAACCACCAGTCGAAATAGGGAGCGCAACCAATAACCACCAGTCGAAATTCGGAGCTCTCTCAGTAGTCGTACTTCAATTTCCGTGGCTTCATGAACTGCTCCACCATTTCGTCCGTGACAGCTGCCCGACGTTTCTGATGGTCCTGCACCAGCGCTTGCAGCAACACAATGAGCTCCTTCTTCAGCTCGCCCGTGAGGAGTTTCCCATTTGTGTAGTCCTAAGGCGAAGACACACAACATATTCATCGAAAATTCAACTACAGCTACGCAGAAACTTACTCCGGTTCGCCAGGCGTTGATTGATGGTTTGACCAGTCAAGTGCAATGTTTCGGTCCGATCAATCAATCAACCATTCGCCTACCAGTGTTTAAGTCAGTCAATCAACCAATCAATCAACCGCTTATTCGCCAATCTGGTAACGTCACGTGTCTTATGGCACAAGATCAACCAAGCTTTTCGCGTACTACACCAAATCAATCAACGGCTGGTGAACTGTAGCAAGTTTCTTCGTTAGCTGCATAAAAAACCAACCTGACGGATCTGTTCGAGTCTCGCGTCATCCTCCAAGAAGAATGTGAGATACTGATACGAGATGTCCACATCGCAGTCACCTCCCTTTTCTCTGTGCTCCTCCACCGTCTGTCGGCCTCCCGAGAAAGCATACTTGTTGATCTGTAATGAGACAACGTCTGTTAAATAACAACTCAACCAGTTAAAACTGTCATTACGAGTAGAAAATACTGCCATTTTTTGCCAGATTCACAGTAAAGTAAGGACCTTATTCTTGATCTGCGCAGGAGTGTCCGTGAGGTAAATGGAAGACTGCGGGTCGCTCGAACTCATTTTGGTCTGGGCACCCTGCAGGGACGGGATGAAACTCGAATGCAGCAGTGAGGGCTTGCAGAATCCCAGCTTGGGCGCTACGTCACGAGTGATCCGGAAGTAAGGATCCTAATCGCGGGAAGGGAAGGGAAGCGGGAAGTATGTCAGGTGAGCGGTGCACAATCCCGAAGAGCTCTATCCAAATGTTACCTGGTCAATACCGCATGGGATGAGACAGGGGATGTCCTTCCTCTTGCCGAAGATGAACGGGAAGGTGGAGCAGAACGCCGGCACCGCCTGGATCGCGGGGAAACCGACTTTCCCAATGTGGTCGCTCTCGGTGAAGCCGAAGACACCCTTAGCTTGACTGTACGTGACCGCTTTCTGCACCCTCAGGATGTTCCGGTAGAACGACGGTTCTTGCCTATACATAAGAACATCGTCAATGGAGAAACAGATTTGTCTTGAACTTTCCGGTCCACTCGGAACGGCAAAAACCTTACGCCATAAAGTCCAGATCGCTGAAGATGAATGTCTTCTCCGGGTCGAAGCCCACCGCGATGATGTCTTTGGCATTCTCCTTGGCGAGCTCGTTCGCCTTCTCCAGGGTCAGATCTTTCCACAGGAATTTCTCGTCGTCCGTCAGCTGAATGACCAACGGTATGTCGAAGAGATCCTGAAGCTGCCTGCGCAGTGCACATCAATTCAGTGATTAAAAAGAATTCCGCAGAGGAAACTATCATCCCATGTCACATCCAAAACTTAGCCAGCTGAATCGACGTACTTTGTGAACAGGAACGGTATCAAATGGCCCAGATGCATGGCCTCACCGGACGGTCCACGTCCGGTGTACAGGTAAAACGGCTTCTTGCTCGAGTAGACGTTCAAAATCTGGTCCAGATCCCTAAAGGATAACAATGCAATCGAGCACTCAGGAATTCAGCATAGCACAAACCGATTCATTTTTAGCACCGGTAGACATACCGATGTGAGAAAAAGATCTTTCGTCGAAGCAGATGCGGCATCGGTTTGCCGGTAACCTGCTCGAACTTATCCAGCAATGCAGTCTCTACGGGCTGGCTTCCAAACAGTCCTTCACAGAAGAGCAAACACCGTTGGAGCGAAATAGGAAAGACTAACAGTACTGCCACCATTTCGATCAATCGATCTTATATTCATGAACTGTTGAACAAATGACAATCTGTCAATCAACCTAAAACACTGACCAGTGTGGAAGCAAGTCAATCGATCAATCAACCGATCGTTCGCGTCAATCGATCAATCAACCAATCGTTCGCGTCAATCGATCAATCAACCACTCGTTTGCGTCAATCGATCAATCAACCAATCGTTCGCGTCAATCGATCAATCAACCAATCGTTCGCGTCAATAGATCAATCAACCAATCGTTCGCGTCAATCGATCAATCAACCACTCGTTCCCCTGAATTGATGTAGAGTACCACCTTAACGTGCGGCAGCGAAGTTTGCGGCCCTTGCACAAAAATTGGATTTCAAAACAATCAAGGGAAAACAAGAGAATAATGAAATCTATGAACTTCTTACGGATAAGTTTGGTGTAGTCCACTCCGGCCGCGGATTTCGTTTGTACATTCCAGGGAGTGACAACGTCATCGGAATCGCCTGCGCCTGCTGCTGATGTCTCCCCATTGATCGCTGCAGCCGCCAACGTCTCGGTGATGCCATTTATTTCGGCCATGCTCCCTGTAATAATACCAGCGAGACGGAGAAACGATTAATACTCAGACTGACAAATATATCGACACGTCGCTCGGCTGATGCAACCGATAAGGAAGCCACACCTCTAATTGCCACAGATCAAGTCAAGAGGTCTCCGTCCGAAACAACTTACCAGAGAATCAATTAGCCGAGTTACTCGATTTGCCGGAAGAAGGGACGACCACTGTCGTGTAGCGAAGTAAAAAGCAATGAAACGAGGGACTGCGGAACCGGATGCGCGTGGATGTAAATAAGATTTTCGTGGATGTAAAATAAAATTTCCTTCGCAACGTCCAAAAAATTACGTTGCAGAATCTACTCTCGCAGGTGATGATGATCACGGTCCGAAGGTTTGGGATTTCGGGAAAGGTGACCGATTCTCCGTTGACAAGACGAAGCGGCTTCGGGAACGGAGAAAACGTCGTGGTCGCGGACAAGGAGAATGAATTTTAGAGCTCTTCAGTTTTCGATGAATGAAAATTTCAGTCGATTGTTGTGACGTCACTGCGGTGCCAACATTCTATGGTGGGCCGCTTACAACGAAGGAAAACCAGCAATAAATTCATCCGGTCCTCACTCGTGGGCTTAATATGGTGAGCCAGTCGGTACAAAATCCATGCCATTTGGATTTTATCATAAACAAATCCTGTGATCCTCCTCGCCTTTCCGATCCATCCTGCACCCTGCTACTCATCCGCAGTCCGGACAATTTTTTTAATTAGGCAAATTCGTAGTGCTTTTCACGATGTGGCCGAGGACCGCCCAGCTGGCGTACCGGAGATCGGCGGCCCTGTCGCGAGGATTTCCCCGACAGGTAAGAAATTCCCTTAATTTTTATTCCCATTTTCCACGTTGTATTACCTTTTTTTCGTTTAACAGCTGCACAGCAGCACGGCAGCTCTGAACGTACTTTCCCTACGAGGTAATATTCGTCGCAACCGTGGGGCTGTTGTTTGATGGGGGGAATGTATGAAATATTCACTTGTTGATTTCATCTCTTTTTAGATAATCCCCACCCTTCGCGATCTTCCTCAGTGCCACGGTGCGTTGTTGCCGATTTACATGACGACGGGGATTGGTAATAAATTTCGCTGTTACAGGTCACTGCACAGTATCAGCTGCAACCGTGGATTTCACTTTACGGCCGTACGAGGTGGGCGGTTGTGTTGGGCTGTGTGCCCGTCGGATTGATTGATTGGTTGATTATGGTCACCGTGTCTGATCGATTGATTGGTTGATTATGGTCACCGCGTCTGATTGATTGATTGGTTGATTATGGTCACCGTGTTTGATTGATTGATTGGTTGATTATGCCACTGCGTCTTATTGATTGATTGGTTGGTTGATTATGGGTTGTGCGTCTGATTGATTGGTTGATTATGGCCACCGCTAATATTGATTTATGTTACGCTGATTGATTCTGATTGATTTCATACTGGCTTCCGATGATGTGTGTTCTTGCTGCTTGCGATCGATTGTTGTAGCCATTCGGCAACTGATATTTCGCACGCAACAACTAAATTGATTTTTACATAGGGCAAGAGATTCGGACGGTGAAGACGCCCCCGTTTGCCGACTCCATCAGCGAGGGAGATGTTCGGTGGCACAAAGGTGTGTACCGCTTCCGTGGATTTGGAATAGTTGGTTTGGTAATGCACTGAGATTGAAATCCGAATGTCACTTCATATCTTTTATTTTTACAGCTGTGGGAGACCAGATTAAGGAGGACGACGTGGTCGGCGAGATTGAAACGGACAAGGTCAGTCTTTTATTCATATACTTCGTTGTCATTTGTCTGACATGCGAATTTGTTAAAATTTATTCTGATTTTTCGTTTTAATTTTTGCCAGACCTCCATTCCGGTTCCGTCACCTGTGTCTGGAGTTATTACGGAGCTGCTGTTCAAAGATGGCGAGAAAGTCACCGCTGGCGCCCAACTATACAGAGTTCAGATAGGTAAGCTGGAAACAGTACGAGAAGGACAAACAGACAGACAGACAGATAGACAGGCAGACAAACAGACAGACAGACAGACAGACAGACAGACAGACAGACAGACAGACAGGTAGACAGGCAAGCAGTCAGACAAGCAGGCAGGCAGAATTGTAAACCAGAGATCGGCGTACGTACTATCAGCAACGAGTAATACGTTTTCCTATTATTAGGTGGCACTGGAAAATCTGCTGGGAAGGATGAGGCCAAAGCTGAAGAGAAGCCCGAGAAGCAAGCTGCTCCCGTACAACAGCAGCCCAGCAGATCCCAAAGCGAAAACAGCGGCCCCATCCCGACATCGGCACCAAAAGTCCCGCCGATACCGCAGGGACCGATCCGCAGCAAGCCGGCATCCGAAGTTCCAGTCACACCATCCAAAGGCCCGTCAACGTCTGGCTCGGATGCACCGCAACCGGGCGCACGAACGGAAAACAGAGTAGCTTGCACTATGCTTTCAAATGAATTTTTCAACGCTCTCAAGAACGTTATTGGCTTTCCAGGTGAAGATGAACCGCATGCGGCTTCGCATAGCCGAACGGCTCAAAGAGGCTCAGAATACCGCCGCTATGTTGACTACTTTCAACGAAATCGACATGTCGTAAGTTGATTTCACGTTATAAATTCCGTCTAAACTTGCCAATTGAATTGTTTTGGCTCGGTCATTTAGAAATGTCATTGAAATGCGGAACAAGTACAAGGATGGCTTCCAGAAGGTGCACGGAGTCAAGCTCGGTTTCATGTCGGCGTTCGTGAAGGCCGCGGCTTACGCCCTGAAGGACCAACCTGTTGTCAATGCCGGTAAACTATTTTTCTCCCTATCTCATTCGAGCGGAATACTTGAAAGGAATATTTGGTCTGCAGTCATCGATGGAGGCGAAATTGTCTATCACGATTACATCGATATCAGCGTCGCTGTGGCTAGCCCTAAGGGCCTTGTAGTGCCTGTGATCCGGAATGTGGAGAATATGACTTATGCGGACATTGAAAAGACCATTGTCAAACTGGGAGAGAAGGTAAGGGTAATTTTTACTGTTGTTGCATTGAGGAGAGATTGGGAGTAGCTCACACGGAATCAGGCAGTTGTTTCGTTTTCAGGCGCGCGATAATCAACTGGCGATTGAAGACATGAGCGGTGGCACGTTTACCATCAGCAACGGCGGCGTCTTCGGCTCGCTGATGGGCACTCCCATCATCAACCCGCCGCAGTCGGCTATCCTCGGCATGCACGCTACCAATGACCGGCCCGTGGCGATCAATGGACAGGTACGTTTGAATTTCCGTAGTCGCGGGTGCCTTGCTTGCACAGTCAGACGGACAGATAGACAGATAGACAGACAGACAGACAGACAGACAGACAGGCAGACAGACAGACAGGCAGACAGACAGACAGACAGACAGATGGACAGACAGACAGTTAGTAACTTGTTTTCCCCAAGAGATCTTTTTAATGTAGGTTGTGATCCGCCCCATGATGTACGTTGCATTGACCTACGATCATCGGTTGATTGATGGTCGTGAGGCGGTCACTTTCTTGAAGAAGATTAAAGCTGCAGTGGAAGACCCACGCACTCTTCTGCTAGAGCTCTGAACGGACTGATTTCTAGCCTGGTTATTTTTTGTGGGGATGTACGTTGTGGTGTGTGTAGCGTATTTTATTCATGTGGTAGCTGGTAGCAGAGTTTTTAAGAATTGCCTGTAGGTGCCCGTACTACTGAAAGTAGTCAGTGGAGTCCTGCCATAGTTTCGTCAACTACATAAAACAGCGTCATTCGAGATATGATTACAGCAATTTTATTCGAATGGAAAACGAGCAACTGTTCTGATTGCAGACTTACTCTTGTGCTGTATGAAACTGTTGTACGAGCACACAATGGAGTGTTATATATCATCAATAGACAGACACACACACAGACAGGCAGTTAGATAAATAGATAGACGGACGGAAACTCAGAAACAGACTGACAGACTCACAAACAAAAAGACACAGGCAGGCACAGGGACTCACAGACAGACAAACGAACAGACAGACAAACAAGCAGATAGATGGACAGACAGGCAGTCAGACAGATAGACAGCCTTATTACTGTGCACGCTAACGTAGTATGCATATGCATCGTAGGCAGAGACAGAAACTGGCAGACTTATTTGTAGCTAATTTACAAGTAAACAAATATAATTACTGGTATTTAAAATTACAGTCGACAATGCGTGCGTTCTAATGTAAAAATATAGACAGACAGACAAACAGACAGACAAACAGACAAACAGACAAACAGACAGACAGACAGACAGACAGACAAACAGACAGACAAACAGACAGACAAACAAACAGACAGACAAACAGACAAACAGACAGACAGACAGACAGACAGACAGACAGACAAACAGGGCAAATGAGCAGACAGTCTTGTGGTTGCAGATTGAGTGAGACATACGATAAAGGGACAAATCAAATTTTGGGTCTTGTTGTTTTCGTATTTATCTCTTCTTCCCGTGCTTGCTTTTCTACGCCTCCTATCCACCACGCGTGTTCCTACCTCAAAGCTTTGGCCAAGCTTATCGGTCTCCAACGTCACCCCGCAGTTGACGGAAATGGATCAGGATTCCAATGAAGAAACATCCGAGTCAGCAGCATCCTCCACATATTCTACCTTCACTCTCTACCCCGACCTGGAATTCCTTCCCGATTTCACCCATCAACTGTCCGTAGTTCCATCGGGGGCGCGGCGCTTGCCCGGCCTGCCGGCAGGCAACCTCTACAGCGGCGCGAAGTTTCACGGACATCAGCAGAGCCGCGGAAACAGCTACGACGTGGAGGTAATTTGAGTGTGAATTTTCGTTCTCTTCTAGAGAGATCAATCAATCAATCGATCTTTGAATTGAGCCAATTCAACAAACCGTCAATCGATCAATCAACGGCTTCGCTAAATGGAATCATGAACAAGCGTCCATGAAACAGTTTTCTTAGCTACCATTCTCGTATTTCTCAACTTCCAACGAGAATATTGTCATAACATTTTATTGGATTTGATTTTTGTCCAGGTGATATTGCATAACGTCGATTTGGAGACATCGTATCTGTGCGGATTCCTGAAGATTAAAAAGTTAACGAAAGACTTCCCGGAATTGACAACATTTTTCGACGGCGAAGTGATCAATGAGAAGCATCCATTTCTGACCAGAAAATGGTATGGCATATCACTGTCAGCAACGTCAATATTAGTGAAACATCCGTTCGGTGTCATAAATTTTATTTTAAAATTTTATTTTATTTTAAAAATGTTTTAAAAATAATATAAACACATTATTTATTTAAATATATTTTAAACATATTTGATATATTTTAAATTTATTTTATATATTTTAAATTTATTTAAATATATTTAAACATATTTCATATATTTTAAACATATTTTATATATTTTAAATTTATTTTAAATTACTATATGGCGACACTGTCCATAATAAATAAACTAAAATATAATTTAGTTTTACTTCAAATCGCAAAAATGGAAATCTATGAAAGATCTGAAATTTACTTTAAATAAAATGATATTTTATGCAAAATGTTATTTTAATGATTTTAAAATAAAAATAATATTTTACTTTTTATGTAGTTGAACTAACTTCTGCCATGAAATTAAATTTGTTTTGAATTTTAGATAATTGCAAGCATGTTATTTTTGGTTTCAGGGACGCTGACGAAGAAGTGGATCGAAAACATTGGGTACGAAACGTCAGCTTGTAAAAGTTGATTCATGCTAATTGATTGATTGGCTGATTGAATTATTGGCTGATTGATTGGCTGATTGATTGGCTGATTGAATTATCGGCTGATCGATTGATTGGCTGATTGAATTATTGGCTGCTTGATTGATTGGCTGATTGAATTTTTGGCTGCTTGATTGATAGGCTGATTGATTGATTAGCTGCTTGATTGATTGACTCCTCGATTGATTGGCTGATTGACTTCTTCCTTCCAGGGAAAATTTCCGTCTTTCTTGCGGTACAGCAAAACTTTCAACAACGACGGATTCAGCTATGACGAAGTGCAAAACAGCGATTACATCTACATGCGCTGGAAGGAGCATTTCCTTGTGCCAGACCACACAATACGCGAGGTCACTGGGTAAGAAGGAAGGAAGGATGGACTTTTCTTATAACCGAATTGGGAAAGAACGGAGATTTTCCCTCCCGATCGGAGTGGTTTTTCTCTCACAAATACCTGTTTGCATATTATGATTTTACAATTAGGAAGAAATAAATTCCTGCACCACTTTGCGTTATGGCCCGGGGCTTGATTGATTGATTGATCAGCCGCGTTTCCGAAGTTTCATTTTTTTTATCCTAATCTTCGCAAAACGTCGTTTTGTGGAAGTGGTGCAGGAACTTGTTTCTTCCTCCTTGTGTTTTTTGAAACCGCGGATGTGATTTCCAATCCTAGACCCCAATGTAAATCAAGATGTAGGCAGGTATTTGTAGAAAAAAAAACCCACTCCGATCAGAAGGGAAAATCTCGGTTTTTTTCCCCCAAGTGAAACTTTCCGCCGTCAAAATTTGTACGCGCACAATTTCCATCCGCAGAGCTTCCTTTGCCGGGTTTTACTACATTTGCCTGCAGAAAAGCCTGGGGAAAATCGAGGGCTACTACTACCACCGCTCGTCGGAGGAGTTTCAGTCGCTGGATCTGCAGCAGATCGTCGATTACAGCCACGAGGTCTATCAGTTCCGATGAGGAAGGACTCGTGTCCCTTTTCTCCGTTTTTACCGTAAAACCTTTTAATTTCCTCAGTTTTTACAAGACCCAGTGACATTTACTGGTTCGCGTCTTTTGACAGCGTAGATGACGCTTACGGCGTCCTTTTTCGTTCGCACTTCTCAAAGGATACTCAGGGCGGGTTCCGGTGATTCCACGCTGTTTTGTGCAGCAAGTTTTCTGTTCGGTTGTGCCTCTTTATGTCCCATTAAGCGGATGTGCATTGGAAAACCAGACCGACCTGCTCGGGCCAGCAACCGCGGCCGATTTTAAAGAATTAGAAGTTAAAGTGCTTTCCGAGAAACTTCCGTTGACCGGCGCGGTCGCTCCCGTCGAATCGGAGAAGGTCAGCGAGAAGTGTAAATTCTGCACAGTCGCGACATGCACGGACACATTCCGCTCTAAAAACGGCAGAATGACATGATAGTCGATGGGGTCGACGCAGCCGGACACCTTCTCCACGGATCGCTGCAACAGCTGCGCAGTCACCGGCGGCAACGCGCGCCTCCGCTTCCCGAAGGCCAAGACAACCTTCAGATCGAATGTCAGCTGCAGGGCCTGGTTCTTCGTCGTCCCGGCCGGTAGTCCGGCCTCCACGTGGTCGCTGTAGCACTGCGCGACCGTCTGGTAGACCTGCTTGGTGGCCTGGTCGGTGAGGGGAGCTCTCCGACTGCTGCCGCTGAAACGGACCAGTTCCGCGTTGAGGGTTTGCAGCGCTGCGTGCAGCGTCACCGAGCCGCGTGACGGCACCGTGACGGTGTATTGGACGACCTCACCGGATTCGTTGGTCTCCTCGACGGTGTGGTCCTGGAATGGCGGGGTGTTGAGCGACCATCGCGCGGGATCCTGGTCTTCCCGGAGAGCATTCAGCGTCGCGTGCTTCCACGCGTCAAGCATCTTGCCTAGCCAGTCGTTGAAGACGAGTGCGAGGCAGGTGTCGAGCTCGCGGTCCACCAGGTCGGAGAAGCCGGAGAGGGAGTCGTCGTGGGCGAAGACCTTCTGTGCGGCGAGTTCCGCCATGAAGGCGTAGATCTGCTCGTTGCGGGCGGGTTGCGGTGTCTGCTTTGTCAGTCGGGCTTGGAGAAGCGGTAGGAGGGACGCGATCATTTCGGCGTAGGCTTTCATCGCGTCTTCCCGCATCCAGGCGTCGTCGCGACGAGTCTCGGTCTGGCGGATCTCCTCCGCGAGCTTGGAGAGTTTCGTGGAAATTTGCCCGATGCCAGGGTGAATAGGGACAGCGATGGACGCACCCAATTTTAGACCTGTGAAAAAAACCGATTGTCAGTTCTATTAAGTTTAATTTTAAGACTAATTTGAAATCATGAAATGAATTTTATTCCTACATTGTAATTTAATCTCTCATAGATTGTCTCTCATGTCTGTCTGTCTGTCTGTCTGTCTGTCTGCCTGTCTGCCTGCCTGTCTGTCTGTCTGTCTGTCTGTTTGTCTGTATGTTTGTCTGCCTGTCTGTCTGTCTGTC
>LRSR01001757.1:0-15624 GCA_001579985.1 Hypsibius dujardini | reverse complement strand
CACACATACACACACACACCCAAGGCAAGGCACTTGATCTCCATATCAGAGCCGTCATAATCCTAATGATCGTCTTCCTCCTCGCCTCCGCGAATCCTGCCGACACTTGTGATGAGCCGACGACGGATCACTCCGATTATTAACTCGCTAGACACGCTGTGGGTGATGGTGGTGGTGGTGGTTGGACTATATCAACTGATTGAGCATATACCGCCGCGCCGCCCAAAGACGCGCTCGCTGTTGCTGTTTCCTGGATGGAATGCTAAATCCGCCTCCACCGCTGCTGGACAAAAAAGTCCGATCTCCATCCGCAGCTGATCATTATTCTCTTATCGCATCGCACCCCCGCTAATAGTCCGCTTTGCATGTGTACATGTGCCGCTTACTATGCGCGGCATGGGGAGCAACACCAGCGTGTAGCAGCCGGAAAAAGTGAGCAATTTCACGGTCGCTTAATTGCGGTGTAGTACGAAAAATGAGGCCTGTCAAAGCGGATCTGTTGGCTATAATCGGGGTAGGCTTAAAGTGTGCCGACACGAACGATAAGTAGTTTGCAGAGTAATGGTGCTTTCACGCTGGGTGGTGTTAAAAAACTTATGCAGCCTAACTCGGAAGATAGATCACGATCACTACATGTATTATACATTACATGTCTCGCCGACAATTGAGCTGCAACATACAGGACTTACATAATCGGGTGACGCACAACAATCGAATAACGTTTTCCTACTCATTCTTTCATATTTTATTAAAACACAGAACTGACATCGATGAAGAACAATCGTAGTTAAAATTATTTGCAGTAAAATTCAAGCTGGTCAGCGCCGTTGTTGACCCATGCACCCAGTCTTGTTCCCATAAATATTTGCCTCAACCATTGCACTAACCTCCTGCTATCTTTCTCTTTTTTGCACTGCAGTGTACGCGAAACATCGAGCACATCTTAGCCCAGAAGGAAGGCATGGTAATAGCAACTTCCCACTAACACTCTAACCAATCTAACTAACTTCACTGCATGTGTATTACCACATACCCACTGCATGTGTATTTCCACATACCCACTGCACGTGTATTTCCACATACCCCATGCATGTGTATTTCCACATACCCACTGCACGTATATAGCCTGCTACCTATTAGTTCTAAAGGAAGCAGCACTTCCGGTCACTTCATTTGCCTGTGTGTGGGTGTGCATGTTTATGCCCGTGCGGTCCTAACAAAATATGATACTATAACAGTATAGTATAACATTTTCGGCAACCTGCAGAACTGCAGAACGCAGAAGAGGGCAAATTCGTTTGTAGTCTTGCATAGGACTATAACCCACTGAAGTTGACTTGTCAGATGTGCGTTGTGTCAAATGAATGGCTGGAAATATCTTTGCAGTAGTGTTGAAGCCATTCAACTCATGAAGCAGTTTTTCTCCCTTTCTTCCCTAATGCAAACAGAGAGAGAGACGCAAGGGGGAAGCTCTATGAAGAGACCTTTTCAATGTCACTTTAGATTTTCTGATCGGCCTCTCTCGACTGCTTCTCTCGATTACAGGCTCTCCTTCCGCTGCCGAAACTCTACGAGATCGATCAGAGGTCCCTTAGCGTCCAGGAAACGCAGCATCTAACTGGTAAGGGGTCTCTCGTATAACCAAGAAGCGTCGCGTCACAGCTTTCGGTGCCGTGCGGTTTCGGCGCTATCATGTCGTGGTATTCCGATGGTTTTTTGTAAACGTGAGATCACTGAGATGCTGGTTAGCTTTAAATTCGCGCTGACATTGACATAATTAAAAGCCCAAGGTATTCTCCCTGCAGTGTTCCTACAAAAACTATCGAATTGCCAGACTGGCTACACGGCACTGGGGATCTTCACCATCGACATGACAACCATTTTATCGGTCAGTACTCCCACCCAGTCACGTCACACCCGTTTAGCGCGCTTTTTCAAGCAATATCAAGGCCAACTTGCGTTTTTATACATACCATGCGGCAGTCCGCGAGAGGCCTGGGACACGTTTACTTAAAGCAAGATTAAAAATCTTTAGAAAATAAATCAGTCGAGAGAATCGCCAGACATGAAAGTCCCACGTGTGAGCTGAATTTCCGCACGACTTGTCCCGTGTTCCCGTCACATATGCAGCTCATGCTAGGCGCAGCCGGAGTAGGATAATTATTCCCGGTGTTATTTTGCTCACGCTGCAGCTGCAGCTCTTTTTTATTAGAGAAACGCTCATTTCGTACTTGTTATATTGTTCGCGACAGCTGATCAGCCACGTACAACCTCAAATGGAAGGTCTATTAGCAAACACTCTCTCAAACAAACCTTACGTCCATGCAGAGGCAGCATATTACTGTACGCTCTCGATCTCAAGGGTCGATTATGCCCCACCCTCGCTGATTCACATCAAGCTTGAGCGGATCGTTCAGTTCCGTTCACTTGTCCGTGATTGGCCTATTGGTTTTTGCCTGACAGGCTATGCCACCTTGCTTGATTGACATCAAAATTTTGAAGTCAAAAAAGTTTAAATGAATCTGAATAAATAACCGAGCAAGCGACGGAACGTGTTTTCGGCCGGACCTAAAATCGACCCTTGAGATCGGGAGCGTACAGTATGACGCTCCTTTCACACACAAAAACACATCGCTTATTAACCCTTTTCTCTTCTCCCTGCTATTTAGCTGGCTGGATTTTACTTCACTTACCAAATTCTTCTCTTTCAAATGCGGTAAGCAGTGCTCGAATTCCTCAATTCGAATTTCGACGGTCAATGTCCACGATCGTCCGAGTCCTTCTCCGTGTATGTCCGTGGTTTCCTGCGCTGTTATTATCTGTCCGTCCGCATTTATTACTGTAGTGCCACGATTATAACGGTCAGTTTTCACACCCACTCGGCCTGTGTGTGTTGGATGAGTGCTAACTCATGACAGGAGGCGTGTGACGGAGGTGGGCTCAACCGACCGTTATAATCGTGGCACTACAGCATACCGTATGCTCG
The DNA here is from genome assembly GCA_001579985.1 of Hypsibius dujardini. NCBI lineage: Eukaryota > Metazoa > Tardigrada > Eutardigrada > Parachela > Hypsibiidae > Hypsibius > Hypsibius dujardini. The sequence continues at coordinate 12,638 of LRSR01001757.1, read as the reverse complement.
CGATTTCAAGGGACAGCTAAGTCCCGCCTCCCTCGATATGGCCCTGCATTCGATGGAACGTTCGATCTGATTCACTCTTCTCTGATTGGCTGATTGTACAATTGTGCTTTTCCGTATATTTGTCCCTACAGTGCTAATTTGGTGAACGGCACTGAAATGGCACGGCCCTGGTTAGTTAAAATTTACGGGTAGGGCAGAAAGGTGTCACTTGAGATCGCGAGCATACGGTATTTGTCTACCTTTTTTCTTATGACTTATCCCATTGCTTAATTTGCTATCATCCGTGTAGCAATGATTCGTCGTTGGACGACAAGCTGGGAAACATTACGCTGCCGAAGGACCTCGTCCAAGGCCTGCGTGACTTCCTCAACTTGACGACATCATCCATCGCGTCAAATCCTGCAGATTCCGCCGCGTCTGCGGGATCTGCTGTGTCGGCAGTCAATGCGTCAGAAATATTTTAAGCGGTTATTAGTTTGACCGAGTTGGAGCTGTGAAGTGTTAGGAAATACTCCCTCTGCTCTGCTCTGCTCTCTCTCTCTCTTTGACGTCGATAAATGTCAAAGAGTACTGCCGCGAATTGTTATTGCCTTGCATTTTTGAAATTATCTGATGTACTCCGTAATTGGGAGATGTAAATGAGACGCTTCTATTCAGAAGTGGGTGTGTGTCCTTCGCCGTGACATACTGTACCATCTATTGCCAAAAGCAATATGCTACGAAAATTTGGATCATGATGGCGCGATATAAAACACTAATTAGAGCGGAGAGACTTGAGCAAATTTAAACTGAGGAACCTTACCTTACTTGGGCCAGAACGGAGATTTTCCCTCCCGATCGGAGTGGGTTTTTTTTACAAATACCTGTACATATATCATTATTTCACGTTGAGATCTCGGGCTGGAAATCACATCTGCGGTCTCAGAAAGAAATAAGGAAGAAAACAATTCCTTCACCACTTTGTTTTATGGCCCGGGACTTGATTGATTGATTCATCAGCAAGGATTCTTAATTAATTGATAATGAATCGATAATTGATTTACAATTTTTTATCCCAAGCAGTAAAAACGTCGTTTCTTGGAAAACGTTCGATTTCAAGATTTTTGACATTCATCTACTTCGAATTCAATTTGGAATCGATTGACATCAGTCGAATCTTATTTGGATGCCAGGGGCGGGGCTATGGTTCATTTCTGCTATGTCACTCACAAGGAAATGAGACCACTCTGGACGGCAAATTTCTATATATCTGTTTATTGTTACCGATGCACTGTTGCCTGGTCTCTTCAATTCCGTCGAGAAAATTGGCAGAAAACCAGAACTACTATTTTAAATTAAATAAAAACTGACCAGTGGTAGTATATAGAAGGCGCTGTCTATGTTACTGAGACATTTATCAATTGATTATTTGATTTTGAACGGACTGATCGATTGAGTGAACGCAGACACATTCTGTTAATTGATTAATTCACAGAGACTGTAACATAGACAGCGCCCCCTATATACTACCACTAGTCGGTTTTTATTTATTTAAAATAGTAGTTCGGCTTTTCTGTCGATTTTCTCGATGGAATCAAAGAGACTAGGCAATAGTGCATCGGTAACAGCAAACAGATATAAAGGAATTCGCCGTTCAGAGTGGTCTCATTTCCTTGTCAGAAGCCTAGGCGCCATGCACATATTACGTAATCGAAAAATAGCCTTTTCGACCACCCACCTGGCACCTACCCAGATAATCAAAATTATAGTGGAGGGCGGGGCCTATTTTACTGGTGAGTAATCAAGGAAAAACTTGAAACTTCAAAAACGTTGCTAATCAATCAATCAAGCCCTGGGCCATACATAAAGTGGTGCGGGAAGTTTTTTCTTCCTCATTTTTTTCTGAAATCACGAATGTGATTTCCAGCACGAGACCCCAAAGTAAAATCATGGTATATAGACAGGTATTTTAAAAAAACTCACTCCGATCGGAAGGAAAAGTGTCCATTCTTGCCCAAGCAAGTATATGATAAATAGTTTTCATCCAACAGCAAATTCCAGGTTAAACTGCTCAATGGTACGGACTCTTCCGTAGAACCGTAGAAGATTGTAGCTACTATCTTTTAACCATAACTGTACAAAGGTGATGTTTGATGCTGGAGTGCCGTATTATATTTTTTAGTTTTAAGGGTGATTAGCGTGACCTCCACAGATCGGAAAAATGAGCATAAAACACTGGCCTGAGAACATTTCGTGGTCTGCGACTCATGCGCGGATGCAGTCTGGATAAGTCAGGAAATTGCCATCCCGCACGTACCAGCACTCATCTAAATAATGGAAAGCCTTATTAGAGAGAGACAGACACGTATTCGCAGAATCACCCACTCATATTGCCAGAGTATTCATTAATACATACTTGCTGCAGTTCTCTGACATGTGAAATTACGAACAGCTCCGTCGCAAGGTACATCATCATCCAGTGATCTGACGTGATTACTAACGTCTAAGATACTGCATTTGCTATCTGTAGGCACGATAGGAGAAAAGACAGTTTGGCAATAAGCATCCACGAATCAACCAGGGTTCGTACCTCGCTCGGCTCGAAGTTCCCGAGAAGGATTTGTGCCAGTCACCCAAAGGGCATCACTGCGCCAGCGCCGTATGATGTCGAGCAAGAAGCCGCGGGTTGGAATGGAAAGTTCCTCCATAACCATTGGCATAGCTAACATTTTCTCGCATTCCCGTCTAGCTGGGCCTTGTGTAGCCCTGCAAGGAGAGTGTCATAATAGTGGTCCTGTACCACCGGGCCATATATGCGCATTACAAGCGAATCGTATACTATACGCTCCCGATCTCAAGGGTCGATTTTAGGTCCGGCCCGAAAACACGTTCCGTCGCTCGCTTGGTTGTTCATTCAAATTCACTTAAACTATTATGAATTCAAAATTTTGATTTCAATCAAGCAAGGTGGCATAGCCTGTCAGGCGAAAACCAACGGGCCAATCACGGACAAGTGAACGGAATTGAACGATCCGCTCAAGCTTGACGTGAATCAGCGAGGGTGGGGCATAATCGACCCTTGAGATCGGGAGCGTACAGTATATAAACTGCCGACCGCCGGTCAATGTACTGTAGAATTTCGACCCATACGTGGTGCCTACGTCATCACACAGTAAATCAGACCCGGTGGGCCAAAACAACTGTTACGCTTCAATCGATACGTGCGGGGTCTTGTAGTTCGCATATCTTTGCAATCAATCAAAACGGTCGCTTTTTACTGTGTGATGACGTAGGCACCACGGATGGGTCAAGATTCTACAGTAAATTTTGCTAGCAAGCTCATTTGCGCGATGTGGACAAACAACGCAGTTCTAAAGGAGTGGTCAACGGTCAGCTAGCTGAGTTTCTCTGTACCGTAGAGCGCGGGGCTGAAAAACTGTCAAGTACCTTACGGGTACTCAGCTGCTCTTCTTAATTGCTTGTCTGTGTAAGTGGTTCGACCTACTTGCCAGCCGGATCCAAAAATGAGAGGTAATAGCACCTAGAAGAAAACAAATGAGTTTTGCAGACTGAAACAGGAAAAGGTAAATTTGATAACAGAAACTGAACGCATGTTGCAGTTTTTATTGCGCGCTAGAAATAGCTTTTGGTTTACCTCCCATCCTCCCCGGAAATCCATTTCTCAGGACACAATCTATTCTCTGAAAGAGAAACAACCGAGAGTTTATATATTACCGCCGTAATAAGCACTCTAATATAAATACACGATGTTCTTGTTTTTGTACGTTTCTTACGGTTGATAGTAAGGGAACAACGGTAGGCTTTATTGACGCGCCGAATGTCAATTTCGCTGAGACCGTCGTCCTGTCCTACTTCCTGGTTCGGCGCCAAGACCGTGAAAGTCGGCTCATCACCGGCTGCAAATTCCTCCGGCAGAAAGTGAGAAGCAGAGTTGTAGTCTAAACAAATTGTGATGTAATAAATTATATTGCCAAAGAGCATATCCCGAGTGAGCAGTTGGAACCAAGTTCAATATATAGACATACCGTAGCTCTCCCCCAGAAGGTTTATGGAGTCTCCTTGTATCAAGCTAAATTTACTCCAGTCTGTGGGAAAATGTGCACGCAATTATCCGAGTAGAACCGGATATAATAACAATTGTAATAATAATAATAATAATTGCATGCAATTTAGTCAAATTTCAGTTAAAGAAAGTTTCAGTTGATCATGTTTCGAGTTTTCTGCAAACATGTATCACCTTTGGTCATAACATTTTTGAGCTGGACATTGACGAACATGAAACGGTCCGGCCGTTCGATCTCGTAATAAAACCCCAAAGTCCGCAGCAAATCGCGCAGAATTATCCTTTTTTCGTCGAAATCTGAAATTCACAGAAACAGTTTTATGAGTATCAGTGCACCGGGGACAACCAGTCACGGGGGACAACTGGTCTCTAGGAAAAACTGGCTGCCGGGGGACAACCGGTCACGGGGGACAACCGGTCACGGGGGACAACCGGTCACCAGGAACAAATGCTCACCGGGGACAACTGGTCACCGGGAACAACTGGTCACCAGGGGACAACTGGTCACTAGGGGACAACCGGTTTTTTATGCTACTGCGTAACGGGTTTGGTTATACTCATAGTTGAACGAAATAGATGCAATAAAAGTATGACTCGGTGTCGTCAGTATCGACCAGTACCTCGACGGACCTTGGGGACACACCTTGGGGAAGGAACGTCAGGACCTGCCGCCCACCTAGTCGCTGTTTCCCGATCGAGGGTAGAAGCGTTCGAAATTCACCCATCTCAATCACGAGGTAGTCTTCCTCTTTCCGCCGCGCCGTGAAGCGAACACACGTTTGAGCGTGGAAAAGGAAAAATAGTCCCTTCAGGACTATCTTTTCATCCACACCTACAACAAAATAGCGGATTGGTTGTTAGTAATTCTCCGCTGGGGAATCTCTCAGAGCACCGCGGACCATTCCGTTGATAATTTGGCCCACTACGGTACAAGTTCCTATGATACCGTGAGGATGACCATAACTGGAAAAGATTGCTCTCTAGCGCGATATCTGCAAGATTAAACCTGCTCAAAAGTGCTTTACCTAAACTTGCGCCGTATTCGAAGGGCACAGTGTGTCGCGGCCATAAAGCCGCTTCATCCGTGACAAGATTAGCATAGGCTGTACCAGCACGCTGGGCTACAGTATGGACCAGAACGGCCAGTATGAACAGCATGTCCCGAACTGAGCAGTGGTAATCAAGTTCAATAAAATCATGCCGTTAAATTTGAGATAAAAATGTCCAAAACACAGTTTGGCTTCTTCGTGAAATCACTTTCACTGCCGTGAGTGATGAATCTCATTCTTCGGTATCGAGCGCGCGCGCGGAACCGTCCGTGTCAACGCACAGGTACCTACACTGTGTCAAAGGCCTTAGCGAAAAAAATGATTGAATATTATTAGTGGTGAGTGCTGCTGAGATTTCTCACTGAAATGTGCGAGCTCTCTAGAGTGAGAGGCACCTAGCCTGTTGTATCTGTTTGAAGGGAGCACAATTAGCCGGCTTATCTGTCTACTTAACGAAATCATTTGCGGCGTTCGAGGCGTTTTAATATGAGGGACCCCATCCGTTAATTCCGCCAACAATTCACGATAATTGCTTATTTGTACAAAAACTAAAAGACCAGTCAGAAACAACCGAGACATGCGCCAAACCTTGAATTGAAAAGACTGATGTGGTATGGTATTAGTCTCATGCTTTTGTGATCGATTGCAATATTCTTGTGAATGCCATGCGCGTTGGAGTTGACAGAAGGCATTTCAGTCAGCCAGCAAGCACCCAGTAGCACACTATAATTTGCAGAAATCACCGAAACCATTGTCAAAATGTCGCCCATTCAAGAGTGGTCCAATTTTTTAGTAAGACCAAACGATAGTCCAGATAGTCGAAATAAGGAGGAATCCTCCCGGACAGCGGATGAAGTAGAGTGCCCCAACACTGCATAGACCCCTCTTCCTCATTCTACATGTTTACAAGTTCGTATATCAAGAAATTGCAGTACATAACCAGCTCCAAAACTATTTGGTGCGCAAATTGATCAAATGACAAACAAATAAAGTGTTCCCTTCTGACATAGGTAGTTCATGTGGCATGGAAGTCGCAATAAAACACACTGTACTCGCCGCCTTCGGACAATTTCCCCCCACTTCGTGCGTTATGCCCGGGCAGTATATACTGAAAATGCTGTGTTTGTTGCGCGAAGCTAACGCGGCAGTACAGTAACTAAACATTTACAGTACTAAATCTTGGAGACCGAATGACCAACACGTCAACTGGAATCACAAAGGACTGTCGTCACGCAGAAGCGACGGACGATCCGAGGGAAGCACCACTCCCTTCCGGGCCATCACAAGCCGAATGGCTTCCTCAAGGTCAAGATTTGTTCCAAGCAAACCTTCCACCACTTTCTTAGCCCATTCAAAGTACGTCAGTACACGTTCCGGGCTCCATCCCTCTGGCGCGCAACGAAGTAAATCGCGGAGGTTATGAAGCTTGTCCGCTAGTTTGACCAGTTTAGCCTCGTACGACACAAATGGCGCTCGAGCAATCTGATGACGCTTCCGCTCATCGTAGGAAAGGGCTTTATTGTCGGTTACCTAGAACAAAAGGAAGCGATCAAGCACCTGTGGGAAAGCCGACCATCACTTCACCCTACTCCTAGAATGACTATCCGAAGCCTTCGCCAAAACCAGAATCAGGATGTACCTGAGTTCCAGTACAGATTAATGCAGAGTAGATTCTACAGAAGAGTAGGATCTGTAGTATGGACGATGACTGCATGTATCAATCAAGCTAAAAGCCTAATTGTCAATCAATCAGCTGCGTGCTAGTTGAATAAATAATCTCCATCTCATACCTCTTCAACTATTCTCCTTACGCTCGCGCCAAAGTGATTCTCAATTTCGTCCAGCGTCGTATTCGTATCTTCTACCGTATCGTGCAGCAAAGCACCCTGTAGACCCAAACAATTGGTTATTAGAACCTGACAGAGACAGTCATAGGGTTTACTACACACGTGGCCAGATCATAGCGCTGACCGAGTTAAGCCCTTTATCTCGATCAATGCACCGTGCTGTACTGATCATCGAGCTAAATGATCTAACTCAGCCAGCGCCATAATATGGCCACGTGTGTAGTTCTCAATCTGAAGTTTTCAAGCATAACCAGTTAAGGGCCGTTTACAGTTTGGATCTTTTGTCTCATGAGAAGGTGCGTGACGTCATGCTCGCGTGCACATAGCTCTCTCGCGTTGTATCTCATGCAAGACGCGCAGCGGATCGCACATGAAAGTGATTTGCGTTGTATTTCACGTTGTACGCGTCACTATTTCGTCACGATCTTGTAATCTCACGCACAAATCCTAACTATAACAGCCCCTTTAATCAATCAAGCGATCACCAGTATAACCAAGAGTCGTCGCTCACCTGCAAAACAGCTACATCGGTTACACCACCTTCTGACGCTAGAATATTGGCCACTCCAATGGGATGGTTAATGTACGGCGTCTTTTCCGGATCCTTCCGCCGCTGCGTGGAGTGCTTTAACGTCGCGAACTGAAGGGTCCGAAGTAAAAGGGCCAGATCATTGGGACTCTTCTCCAAAACTGCATGTCCACCGTTGAAATGACAAAAGTCAGGGCGATTCAACAGCGCATTCCTCTCCACTGCCGGTAATTTATAACAGTCTTCCTGTTCTTCCATGATGGCAATTTGGTATGAAACTTTAACTGGGAACGGCGAAGACGAACGTTTTGTGAGCGCAAAAAAATCAGAATGACTAACCGATCTCATCAGGGTTGGGCGCAAAATGAGTCACATCAGACGACCGCCCTTTTCTCCACCTATTCCGGTCTAAACAGCTAATCAGATTAAGTGTTTCCGAAATCGTCCAATCAGGGCAGACTCACGCTATGTCGATTGGTTGAAAGCGTGCATAGAGGCGGGCCTGCCGCCGCTGTTCGGTCTGACTGCAGAACACGGGGATCAGCTGTTTCCCTGTGTGCGGTTCCCACTCAGGTCTAGCTCAGCTTGAGTAGTGGCCCTGCCTTTTATCGAACCGCAGAGGGGTGGCTGAAATTTCCATCATCCATTTCCCACGAGCTGTCAGCGTGTGTGCTCCTCCTTCGCCTTTTTGTGACGATCTGGTTTCCCAAACTCACTTTTCGCACTTCTTGATTCGAAAGACTTTAGAAGCGGACGGTCGCCGTGTCATGTAAGTAATAACACATAAAGTTGCGTCCATTTTATTGTGCGGTCGGCATCTTTTTGCTTGCAATCTTCTCTTTTGATTACAGATTCCTAATTCTCCCAGGCACCAACCCACCAACCGTATGTGAGGATTTTGTTTTAGCATTTAATTTCGGGTTTGGTTGTTTAGATTTGAGTGCACTGTGTTATCACTTCAAAGTTCATATTTTAAGTATTTAAATTCTATTCGGTAAGCAGACTTGCAATATCATTTATTGAGTGACTGCTTGATCAGTTAATTGTCTTGTTGTGTTCGTTGTCTTACAGTGCATACTTTGATTGATTGATGGTTCTACCCCCTTCGAGAAGTTGAATTTTCCAGATTTGTCAACTTTGCCTGGTTTTTTTCTCGCAGACTACAATGGCTGCAGTTCCGGAACCCAATTCGAAATCTACCCTCGAGCATCTGTGCAACCTGGACATTGACACGCCACCGTCAGTCTTTCGTATGACCGGCATTGTCTGCACTCTCGGTGAGAAATTCGAATTACTTGCGGGAACCCGATCCCGAATTGCGGTGCCCTGAACACCAATAATATAAGTTTTAGTCTTTTCATTATTGCTGAAAACCTCCCTATTTTTTTGGTAGGACCGGCCTGCCGAACTGTGGCGATCCTACAAGACATGATGCGAGCAGGCATGAACATTGCCCGCCTGAATTTCTCTCACGGAACCCACGAGGTGAGACATTGGTCTAGGTTTGAGACCACACTGCATTTTTTTACTTATTCAACAATGAACCAGTTACCTGCAGCACGTGATGGGAACATGTCAGTTTGGTTGCCGTTGTCGTGAGTCGATGATTAATTTGTTTACGTCACGTTCTATGATTCAGTAGTGTTCTGGGCGGTAATCTGGAGTATCTATCTATCTGTCTGTTTGTTTGTCTGTTTGTCTGTCTGTCTGTCTGTTTATCTACCTATCTATCTGCCTCTCTATCTGTTTGTCTGTCTAATTGTCTGTTTGTCTGTCTGTCTGTTTGTCTGTCTGTCTGTTTGTCTGTCTGTTTGTCTGTCTGTTTGTTTGTCTGTTTTCTGTCTGTCTGCCTGTCTGTCTGTGGTGGTCTCTCGACCCAATAAATTGAGCTGCAGCAGCAGTTTCATTGTCTTCCTGAATTTGTGGCTTTACAAGGCTTCGGTTGATTCGCAGTACCACAGTGAAACTATCAAGATCGTCCGGGAAGCCAAGAGTGGATTGAAGGAGCACGCTCTGTTGGCCATCGCTCTCGACACCAAAGGACCCGAAATCCGTACCGGTGTCCTGGCCGGTGACGCTAACAAGGACATCATTCTCACCACTGGTCAGAAGATTCGCCTGACTACTGACGAAAGCTTCAAAGATAAGGTCTCCACTGAAATCGTCTATTTGGACTACAAGAACATGGTCAAGGTGGTCAAGCCTGGAAGCCGAGTCTTCATTGACGATGGACTCTTGTGCTTGGTGGTGAATGAGATCAGTGAGTTATCGTGTGCTTAACCGTCTTTGTTGTGGCATGCAGGCCACTACATATAGTGATAAAACAAGCCTTCCTCGGTGGTTGTTTGAATAGGCGGCGAGAACATTGAGTGCACCGTTGAGAACGGCGGCAAACTCGGAAGTCATAAGGGAGTGAACTTGCCGGGAACGCCGGTTGATCTGCCCGCGGTATCTGAACGCGACAAACTGGATCTCCGTTTTGCCGTGGCACAAGGGGTAATTTAATTCGACAGTTGGGGTCTGCTGGTCAGCAGACATTTAACTGGTATTGGTAATATTTATTTCACTTGCTAATGTAAATTTTTTAGTTGGATATGGTCTTTGCATCGTTCATTCGCGACGCTGCGGGTGTTCGAGAGATCCGTCAAATTCTCGGTGAGGACGGGAAGCACATCAAGATCATTTCTAAGATCGAGAATCACCAAGGAATTGTCAAGTAAGCTTGATAATTACTTGAAAGTAGAGTTCCGGATTGGTGTGTATGATATATACTATAATCAAAGTGGCTCTTTTACCCCTACCTGCGGTAAAATAGAACTCGGGGTGCTATTGAGCCCCATACGCAGCAAGTAGGGGTAAAGTAGCTGTAGCCTATATAATACTATATACTCTACTTACTATTTGTTTTTGCTCTGTAGCTTGAATGAGATCCTCGCTGAGAGTGATGGGTTGATGGTGGCTCGTGGAGATCTCGGTATTGAAATCCCGGCGGAAAAAGTCTTTTTGGCCCAGAAAATGATGATCGGTCGGTCTAACAAGCACGGCAAGCCCATCATTTGCGCGACACAGGTACGTTGCGAAGTAATAAAAATCGCTTATAACGGCCACACTGACGACTTACAGGGTTTGGGCGTGCCTGACGGTGTCAATACTCAAGGAGTCGTCCCTCCACCTTTTGTATAACTAATTTTTGTTCTTCAGATGTTGGAGAGCATGGTCGACAAGCCTCGTCCGACCCGCGCGGAAGTCAGTGACGTCGCCAACGCTGTGTTGGATGGCGCTGATTGCGTGATGTTGTCGGGAGAGACCGCCAAAGGACTGTACCCCGTGCAAGCAGTCAAGATGATGGCTTCGGTTAGTAGTTTGAAATTTGGATGATATCTTCTGAGAAGTCTGGTCATTTGTTGGGGGCTTGGTTTGCAGATCAGCCTGGAGGCGGAGAGTGCGATCTTTCATACCCGTTTCTTCGAGGAAATTCGGCAGACCATCCCGGTGCCGGCTTCAATCACAGTTACGGCTGCTGTCGCTGCGGTGGAGGCTTCTATTCGGTGCAGAGCAAAAGCCATTATTACATTGACTACATCGGGCGCGTAAGTCTGGCTTTCTATCTCCAGTTTACTATAGTAAGTTTAAGTGTTTCACGTTTTTGGGATTAGGTCTGCTGGAGCGATTGCCGTTTATCGACCCAAGTGCCCCATCTTCGCTGTCAGTCGATTCGAAGGAGTTTGCCGCAGTCTTCATCTATTCCGTGGCATTTATCCTGTTCATTACACCAGTAAGTCCAAAGTTGTATGTCTGTTTATATTGTGTTCTTCCTGACTGCCTATTGTCTACCGACATGTCCTGCCAAATATTACCGTGTGGGTGCATTGTATTTGTAAGTTTCACCTACCGGGCAGTATGCAAGGTATTAGTTGTATTTCTTTACGCATCTATTTCAGGCCGTTCTTTCTTGATTTTAGTGTAATCTAGCCACTGAAAGCGGAATATGCATTCATATTGTTCTTTTTCAGCGCCGAAAAATGACGACTGGTCCGCAGATGTGGACGGTCGCGTCAATGAAGGTATCAAGGTCGGCATCCGTCGGGGTGTCATCAAAGTGAACGACCCCATCGTCATTGTCACAGGATGGCAAAAGGGTTCGGGATTCACCAACACGATGCGGATTATCTTTGTACCGCAGTTCACCGAGAAGGAACTTCAAGAATAGATCTTACCTTGCTGTAGTAGTGCAGAGTGTGTTTGTGTTTTCGCCCAGTGGTGTCACGGGTGGGCTGCTGCTTTCCCATTTTTTCGCGTACTATGAAGTCAACCTACGGATATAGAGCACGTTCGACCCTCTCATCCCTAGAATTTGAACTGTTTTTGTTCATGTGAATGCTTTTAATTTAGTCTGGCGGGCATTGTGTCAAAAATTACCGGTATAATCGAAGCCAGCGGCTTTGCCAAATCGATTTTAAAGCGCACTGAAAAGGCGAGTATCATAATTCATTGCGGGAAGAGGATAAGATTTTAGCTACCCTTCAAACTTCAAAGATCTTGTAAACCGTGTTTTTCGGCAGAGTGACAACTACCGTAGTCACGCGAGCCTCACGTTAGCCTCACTCGAGCCTCGAGGGACTCCGAATCCACCATTCCAATGGAAGTGGATATCGCTTGTGATGGGGTCCAATGGAGTCGAGCTTTTTGCACACGAAACGCAACGACCGCAGTTGTAGGGCGAAAATGACTGCACTTGCGGTGGGGCCAGTGCTAACAGCGGAGAATAATGCCCCTCTGGCTCGTACAGACTTCTCCGGTTACTAGTACAGTTTACTACAGAACTGCACGCAGCAACAAAGTGAACAAACTCTTGCTGCAATAAATGTTGGTCTTTCTCAGTCTTTTTTGAAGAATTTTCCGGTTTTCAAACTTTCTAACGGATCGGAACATCAATCATTTTGACCCTACAATTACTGACCGGTTACACGCAGTGGACGGGTGTATTTTTTTCACATCGTTGGATGTTTATTTGCGGCACACTGCTTCCGAAATTCCTGAAGCTTCTACGTACTAGTCAATGGATTCCCGCATAGAATTGGAGCGGAGGGGTAGAGAACCAGGATCGGTAAGTTGGGATAATTTTATACAACATGAGCGCACCATTTGGT
>LRSR01001756.1:0-25876 GCA_001579985.1 Hypsibius dujardini | reverse complement strand
TGCAACGGTGATACGAGGACACGCCCCCTGGCTTACCTGAGGCTGTGTCTCCTTCGCTAATCTCAACTGACATGGACCACTCACAAGACAGATGCCCACAATTAGCGAGCAGATAACCGAGAAAAGCAGCTCCTTGGCTGCTTTTCTCGCTTATCTTCAAAACCAGGGAGATTAGCGAGTTTGAATTAGCGAGATAATCGCTGCAAATAATCGAACTTTGAATACCCTTAGTGTAAGAGCGTTCTTGCAAACGGTATAGAGCATCCGTACAGTACTGTACGCTCCCGATCTCAAGGGTCGATTTTAGGTCCGGCCCGAAAACACGTTCCGTCGCTCGCTTGGTTGTTCATTCAGATTCACTTCAACTTTATTGACTTGACAATTTTTAAACCGAAATGATCATTTCAATCAAGCAAGGTAACGTAGCCTGTCAGGCAAAAAACCAACGGGCCAATCACGAACAAGTGAACGGAATTGAACGATCCGCTGAAGCTTGATGTGAATCAACGGGGGTGGGGCATAATCGAGCCTTGAGATCGGGAGCGTACAGTATATTATTTTACACTGTACGTAATCACATACCGAATTCCCCCGATCTCAAGGGACAGTTAAGCCCCACCCCCTCCAGTCATCGGTTGACTGTTCAATCGAATTCATTGTGTCGTGATTGGTTAAAATTTAAGCACAACTTAACAGCGATTGATTGATTGATTAGGCGGGATTTCTTGACGGATACTTTAAATCAGTTGATTGATTGATTATAGGTAAACAAAAGCAAACGGTGATGAACAGATGAGATCCGGGGTGGATCAAATTAACTGGTAGGGCAAAAAAGTATCCCTTGAGATCGGGGGAATACGGTACCGAAGTGATTTTGGGTTTATTGCAAAGTTTACAATTAATATTAAGATTAAGGGGTCCAGTAGGAAAAACCAAAACACTATTAATCAATTTCGGCGGTTTTTTATTAGTTTTAAAAAATAGGAGCCCGTTTAAATGTCGTTGCTGTTTCGGCAATCTTTGGTTTTTGTCTGTTTTCGTCCGTGCTGCAAAGGAGCGACGCTTTCATCGGCGGAAGACATGGCAAAATTAATCTGTAATTAATGGAAGCGAAGAAAAACTGAGTTTTACCAGAAAAAATGGGAAAGGATTTAACCACTCCAAAAAAATAAATTTTAATATAAAATAAAATTTTAATACTGTAAAATTGCATTTAACAACGTTTAAACGAAGTGAGTTGATTGACTTGATTTGGTGTAAACAGAACCCCGATTTTTGTACCAAGGCAAAACCCTTGCGCTAACCGAGTTAAGCTATTACACTCGCTCGTTGCACTGCTGTTGTACACAGCCGTCGAGCTAAAGTGCTTAATTCGGTCAGTTGTCGGTTCAAATTGACCGATTAAACTGTTCCTGTGATCGTCCATTTGGCCTTCTTTGGGTCATCCTCCAAAGTTATCTCACACCTTTCCGGTGGGCTTGCGTTGGTGCGGGCTTGAACTTAACATCGCGGGTCGAAACCCCTTTACCAAGTAGTAAATCCGATCCTCAAAGTTTAGATCGGAATGTCATGACACATGCCTGAAAATGGATACTTGATGATGTCTGAGGAGGTGTTTGATACAGCTGTGGCACGATTTCTTGACGAAGAACAAGGGCCGTTAAGTGGAACGCGACATACACCGTGAATAGGAACGGACAAACTGCACGGCCCAAAAAACCAATCAACTGCAAATAAACTCTCTTTACTGTGTGTGGTCTCAGTTGATTGATGTCTTGCTTATTTCTTCAAACGAACGCAAAAATTCTCAGCCATTGTAAAGATTGATTCATCGATTGATAACCAAAATGCCATCTTCAAAGCCTCCCACCCCTGTCCCAATTTTACATAAAATTGTACTTTCCCTGTTTTAGAAAAGTTCTATATTTTCGTTGTTCAAATTTAAGAGAAAATCTATAATTTTTCCCGGTCTGTCTGTTCCGATTAAAGTAGCTTATTTCGTAAAGCGTGCGTTCCACTTAACGGCCCTTGTTCTTCGTCAAGAAATCGTGCCACAGCTGTACCGATATTTACATCAGACAGTCAATCTGATCTTACATCAGATCAGAAAGTCAAGTTCTGAGAAGTTACGTCAACGATCAACGTTTTCCATCCCTAAACCCTTCCCCTCCCCCCCCAAGGACTTTATCAATAACGAAGTGTGCGTGCCATCTGCAAGTTTGTTTGGCGATCACTTTTTCCGCACGATCTTGCAGCGCGCATGAGCTGCCGCGAAAGGGGCCTTGGACAACCTCCTTGAAGGAGGCCGCAAAACAACCTCCCTGATACTGTTGATTCCTGACGCGGCGCAACACTTGATTTATGAAACTGCATCTTGAGGTTTATGCCGTATGCCGATCGTCGTTGCGGCACAAAAACCCGAACCAAATATTTACCTTCCCCAAACTTTAGCCGGACAAAGGAGGCCGCCGGGTCGATCGAGCGAATTCCATCGAAGCAGTCCGCAGTCCAGCTCCGGCCATGGCAAGTTCCCCTGTACTGCGTGAACTTCAACTTGACCAGGCTAAACTCAAAACTATCGACATGGGGAATAACATAAACCCCGTGTTGTTGGAAGGAGAGCTGTAAAAATCACTGCTCGCATAAATGCGCATCAATCCACAAAACAAACACTTTAACTGTTACCTCCCTCCGCATTTGTGTACTCGCGTAGTATAAACTTGAATAGATTTGATAGTGGTTTGTTTGTTGCATAATATGCTGTGACGATCACTTTTTTTCATCCATACGCGCGCTCCCTCTCAATGCCTGACTTGACGGAAACGCGAGATTGAGAATAAGTCGCAGCAACACACATGTCCGCTTTGCCTTTCACCTGCGCGCCATATAAAGAAAGTCCGCGAAAAATCATCGCGGATTAAAGTGTCTCCAGTTTACTTTTCACTTCTTCTCGAATTCTTCTTCGCAGTCTAATTCGTCAAACATCACCATGCAGTCCGTCTTATTGGTAGCTCTCTGCTGCTGCGGGCTGGTCAGTATGGCTGCGGCCCAATACTACGGAACCACCGGAACCAGCTATGCCGGTGCCCTTGGACCCAACAGTCAGTACGGTTACGGCTCTTCCAGCTACAGCCCCTATCAATCGCAATACGGTTACGGAAGCTCCCCCTACGGCAGTTCGTCCTATTATCCGTACTCGCAGAGTTCCTACGGAGGCTCGCCGTACTCATCCTACGGAACGGGAGGCTATTCCCCCTACTCGCAATACGGGACGGGATATAGCTCGTACTCGCAGTCGCCCTACTCATCCTACGGCGGTCAATACGGGGCGAACTACAATCCCTACGGCAGCGGTTACAGCACCGGCTACAGCCCCTACAGTGGATCAAGCTACGGTTATGGCTCAGGATTGGGCTCGAGCTTCGGTTAGGACTAAGGATTGGACTCGAGCTTCGGTTATGGCTCAGGATTGGGCTCGAGCTTCGGTTAGGACTAAGGATTGGGCTCGAGCTTCGGTTAGGACTCATGCGGTTTTTCTGGGGTCCCTGTCAAGATGTTGTTTGTTGAATAAATCAAGAAATTATCCTTTTCATATTTTCTATCGATACACATTCCAATAGTGGATTTTTAGCCGATTTTTAGCGTTGTTTTTTCCTTTGCACACAGAAGACCTACCCATGTTCTAGCTCTCTAGGAGAAATAAAAATGTCCGACTTATCGCACGACCTCGAACTGCCACAATGTTTTAGCAGCGAATAGTTCCGCTGAATTGAGTTAATCGGAAAAGGAGGAAGGTTTCCGCCTGCAGAGTTAGGATCTTCACAAAAGGAACTCTGGTCATTCAGCACAGCCCGCCTCGGACTCCCCTCCGTCTCCACCTACAGTAAGCAAAAGGGGCGGGGCAGGGGTAATACTTAAACAATCAACCAATCAACCAGCGGAACTCCGGAGCAATCGGAGCGGAGTTGATTGGTTGGTTGTTCAAGTATTACCCCTGCCCCGCCCCTTTTGCTAATTTCCGGGACCCTCTGTTAGATTAAGTTCTGTCGCTTGCTCTATGTGTGTCGTCAGTAGTATGCATCTGCATCTATCTGCGTGCCTCTGTCCGTTTTTGTCTGTGGAGTTAATATATTGTTGGGGACGTCCAGAGGCAAACTGTTAATGCCTCCGTTCCCAGAAAAAAAAATGAAATGGCGAGCAAGTATTTTATTTATTGACAGAATCGATTTCGATCGAGGAGAATATTACATTATGTAAAACTTAGTGGCGAAAATGAGCAGAAACCCACAAAATACTGCCATGGCCTTATTGAAAACCCCAAAGTGAGCTGCTGCAGTGTTGCAGTAATCCGTATCACAAATGCAGCTTTGACCGTTGCCATTTGGATAGCAACCCTCGCCCGCGTTACCACCATCTCGAAATCCTCCACACCCGCGAGAAACCAGAACTGAAACAAATGAAGGTGTGGTCAGTATAATTCACCGTCATCATCTAACAGAAATGGGGAAGGGAGGGACCCAAATACCGACAAACTTATCTCCACTTATTCCGATGGAATAATAATGGACAAGGAAAACCCATAACAGACAGACAGATAGACAGATAGACAGACAAACAGAGGCACACAAAGACCGACAGACAGACAAACAGACAGACAGACAGACAGACAAACAGACAGACAGACAGACAAACAAACAGACAGACACAGACAAACAGACAGACACACAGACAGACACACAGACACACAGACACACAGACAGACACACAGACACACAGACACACAGACAGACAGACAGACACACAGACACACAGACACACAGACAGACAGACAGACAGACAGACAGACAGACATATTGGATACTCATGTACATAATACGCACCTCCAGGTCCCACAATTTTGAGACAACGATCTTCACCGAGGAAGCCTGTGCAGTCTTGGTGCCATTCGCTTTTCAGCTGAGCAGGACTATCACAACCGGGATGCGTCTCTGAATCGCACCGGTAGCATCGCAACTTCATCTTGACCGCATCTTGGCCAGATACTGGCGAGAAAAATCAGAAGAATTGTTATCGTTAATACAAAATATAAGAAAGCAATATCAACAAAACCAGGAATTGCGCACCTGTTGCTTGGCGAAATATAACAACCGAAACTACCGTTAGGGTGAAAGGAACGCTCCAGGACCAACCCATTCTAGTTTGTTTCTTTAGAAAACACGAGTTCCTCTGTTTCAAGCGTCACAAATACAATATTCCAATACCTTTTCTACTTATTCTTTGCTACTGATCTATCTGCGCTGCTTAAATCCGCACATTCAGCTACTGTACCCGGTATCTCCGACGGTATTTGCGCGGTTGAGCGGCAAAAACCACAATAGTGCCAATATCAACCGACACACACTCCCCACCCAACTTTCGAGGGCCCCCGACTTTCCGTCACACTTGATGCACACTTAAACGGATTAAGTTTATCCAGCGCATCATTTCTTGACTCAATGAAAAAAAGTAAGTGTTAAGAGTACCGTCGTGGCCGTGTAGTGGAACGGAAAAACGAAACTGGTCTTTCTCGAACCGGCAATCAAGCTGAGAGGCAGAGCTATGACTGAGCAGTATGGAAAATGTGTAAGCAAAAGTAACAGCAGGGCTCACCAAACAGAAGTGATAACACAAGAAGATGCACGAATCAACAAGTGATAACACAACAAGTGATAACACAAGAAGATGCACGAATCAACGAATTCCGTCTTTAAGTTTCATTGTCCCTCGAAGGAAGAGTGACGACCGTCTTTGCCCGTAAAAGAAGTAGACGGAGGCACGAACCGTTCCGACACGGGAAGCGAGAATCCCAGACCACGGAAAATGTCGAAAGTGGAGTATCTGGAGAAACAGACAAATACTAGTATGAGGCAAAGTGTATTTTGGCTCACCCTCCAATTGGTTGATAAATCGGCTCACTCATGCATTTCTTATTGATCGCAGCTGTTTGATTGTTTGATTTTCAGAAGTGCTATAGTATAATAGGATATAGTACAGAAAATCAAACAATCAAGCACCTGCCATCAAAGAGAAACCCATGAGTGAGCCGATTTATCGACCAAGTGGAATGTGAGCCGAACTACAGACTTCTCCTCATAATATTAGTAATATGATGCGATTAACGGACAAAATATGGGCCACGCTAACGGATAGTAATCAAAACCGGCACAATGACCATGTACGAGTACTGACACTTTATCGTTAGCGGTTCCACTCGCACACAGTTCAGAGTCCACATCCTGATGGAATGGGCAACTGAAGGGGGAGAAATGATGCATAAAGGTTTGAACTTTGAATCAGACTGAGAACAAAACAAAAATGACACTGACCGGAGGTCGAGATGGTGGTGGTAGCGTCGCTGGTTGTATGTGTTCTGTATGGACTCCAAGGTATCCAAAGTTTCAGTGCCCATCTCGCGAAGAATGTTGGCCACAAAGTCCGACAAAGTCGACAAGATAACGGGAGGGAGATCTACAACAAAAACACGTGCGATCCATTAGTGCGAAAACATTTCCACCAATTACACACTTTGGATCACTTTTTTGCAGGCATACTAACCTGGCAATCCTCGCTCTTCCGCTTGCTGATTAGCCGAGTTGCGCAGCCAAGTCAGGCAGGCCCAGGTCGCACCAACGTCATCGGCGGCCAGGAAGGGAATCAGCGTCGGACGTCCTCCGTAACCGGCAGTCCTCAGAAGTCGCAAATAGACAGCGTAGTAGTCAGGATCCAGCTTATAGCTGGCATGAAACTTGGTGCAGGCATCGCCGGCCTTGACATGGACTGCCGCTGGAATTTGATGATACTTTTTCCCTGTAAAAATGAAAGGTTTCCATCAGACTGGAGACCACTGAATTTGTTGTCAGAGGGCGTATTTGGCAGTCAATTCAGAGTCTATTATCTGTCAATCTGTTTGCATCACTTACGAGCATCTGACACTGCAAAGAGGCGTCCATGCGCCAGGCGCCCGGGATGGACAAAGGCGTGAAAGAGCGACTTCTCCAAGTGACCCGCACCGATTTTGAAGCCTTCCACAGCGATCTCCAACGGCCGATTGATCGGAGTCAAGGTGTTGTCCGCCGGGGCGACCGGGATGCAGCTAATGACCAATACGACATCGAACAGACTGGCTGCAAAAAGTAGATCCATTTAGCCGTGGAGTCGGGAGAAATCAGTCTGAATTGCGGGGTGTGGCTCAAAAAACAAACTGCCGAACACGTAATGAACTCAAAGCTTAAAAATACAACAAGAGTTTTCGCTTCAACAAGCGCTCTTCCGAGTTCGATCTACAACCTTTGAAATACATACCTATAAATTTAATCGAATTTGTCCACAGTTCACACATTTCTCACCACAGCAATCGATTAATCTATTGAAGGAAAAACCAGATACAGTGATCAATCAATCGATCAAACAGACCAATATTGAATATACAAAAGCCCATGAAAAAAACAATCCTGCACTGTTAATTCGTCGATTTTTAAGCCTTACTCCTGACTTCCGGATACTCATCCGCGACTGCAGCCGCGAAACCCGCACGCATCTCTTTGAGCTCCTCCTGGGAGGGCGCCACCACATCCGGCACCTCGCCCTCCGCGGTCGTCTCCAGAAATTCCCCCACATTGTGATTGACATCCTGAATGATATTGGCCATGTTCAAGCGCGACAGCGGGCCCAGAACACTCTGCAACGAAGACGCATCGACCGACGATGCGGGCTTCCGTCCAAATTCGGGACGAGGACCCCGAGGCATTGATGACACAGATGTCTGGGGCGAGGCGGCATTGGTTGTTTGTTCAATTGCTTGTTTGATTGCTTGTTTGATTGGTGCAGGCGTCACTTGATGGACGAGATGGGGCGCGGATTGATTGATTGGCTCATGTGGAAACAATCCGCCATTACGATCCGCGGCGGCCATCTTGAAGTACTTATCCTTCTGTTCCACGGTCATGGCCTGAAATAAGAATTAATTGGTCAAGCAACAAGAATTGCGACGCCTCGACGGAGGGACTCACATCCCAATCTTTGGCGAATTTGGGGAAGGAGAGGCTGTAATGGCTTCCGGTTCCCCGAGAGCGCTCCTCCACATAGTACGTGTAGGCATTCTTCTTTTTGTTTGGCATGATGCGTAGTAATGAGCCAAACTAATGGGGATAGAAAGAGAGTTTTCGGATGAAAATCAAGACAGCAATCTGCAGGAACTTGGAAATGCGAATTAAGCAGATGAGGCAAATTACAAAATTTTTTGTGTATCAATCAAATGAAATTTCTAAGTAGGAGACGAGTGTCTTGAAGCGTATCATTCCTTGGGGTTAGAGATGCAGATTTGGGTCAAGCCATCTAGCTCGGAAGCTTTTTCGCCCACATATTAAAAAATACATTAATGATAAATATTGATAAATCTTGATAAATTTTGGCTGGATGAGGGAACAAATTAAGCATTTCGGAACAGATGGAACTGACCTACCTACTTCTTCGCTTCGCTACACAATAAGAAATTTCGATGGTCGTGCGAACACTATCAACATATATTATCTGTAAAAATTCATGGCTGATCAACACTTCACAAAGAACTTCCAGCAAGCTGGGAATCGGACTGAACAGTCAAGCCAATACAGGGTGGAACACAAATCGCAGGCAGTACTCGGACTGGGAGAAGATTCCACTTCTCAGTAAAGGATAACAGCTGAACCACGAAGGTTTAGAGTGAAGCGAAGCAGCACACAAATAATGACTTCTTCATCAAACAAACACGCCAAAACGTGCTCCCATACCAATAGCTTAATTAGATGAATAAAAAAGAAAGCTTCAATCAGTCAAAATGGATGGTGACTGGGCGGTGAGCTTCAGGTGATTTCAGCCACGGGCTGAATTCGATAAGGATCACTCGCACAACCGTAAAACTCTCGTCTTTACACGGACACAATCAACCAAAGAGCTCCATCTACTCCAGACCCACATCCCGCAAGCATCACAAAATCTTTTAGTCCTCCAGGAAGAAATAGTTGCCGCTCTTTTTCTGCTCGCTGTCTTTGACGGAATTCTTCTTGTTGATACGCGGTCGGAAGTTGTTGGGGTCGCGCCGGAAAGTCACCTCGAGTGATTTGAGGAAGCTGTTCATGCCCGCGAGTAAAGACTGGGGCCTAAATTGAGAAGGAGATGTTTTAGAAAAAACCGCAGGGGAGGAAACGGATACACGGACACACACAGCAAGAATGCAAGGCATACTCACGTTTTTGCGGTCGCACTGACGGAAGGAGCGCCCTCAAAAACTATCACCCGGTCAGCCAGGTAAGTAGCCATAATGAAATCGTGTTCGACGATGAAGGCAGTTTTCTTCGCGTGGAGAACAAATCTGGAAAGGAGACGACGTTTCAAACCTTTGCTCATGGACACTTACGGACAATTACGAGGAACAGACGAGAAAGCTAGACAACTAGTATTACAGATCTGCCAGTGAAATTCAACCGAAATCTCTTACCGCTTCATGACTTTAGCGCACGTTAAACGTTGTTCCGAATCCAGGTAAGCAGAGGGTTCATCAATCAAATACACATCGGCCGGTTTGCCCAGACAAATGGCAATGGCCACTCTTTGCAGCTCACCACCAGACAGATTTTGCACTTCCTGATCCAGCAAAACATCCACCGCAAGTGGCTTCATAACGTCCGTAATAAACTGCGGATGGACGTAGGAGTCGCGGATACGTTCATGCAGCAGTAAACGGACGATGCCTTGGAACTTCGGGCTAATAGTTTGAGGTTTGTAGGAGACATTCAGGACCGGAACTTCCTCACCACCATCGTCCGGCTGCAACCGACCGGCCAACATCTTGATGAAAGTGCTCTTGCCCGTTCCGTTCTCACCCAGCATTACAACAATCTCAGAGTCCGTGAAACTGCCTGGCTCAATGTTCAGTTCGAACTTGTTGTAGCGTTTCCTCATCGCCGGGTAGGTGTACTGCGCCAGCCTCCTCACTTCTTCCTCGTTCATTTGTTCGGACACTTTAAAGTTCAGAGCGACTTCCCGGAAGCGTAAATTTTCGCTCGGTACGAATCCATCCAAGAAAATGTTGATGCCTGAAAGAAACAGATTGATTAGGATCTTGCTCTTCGACAAGGTATACATTGTAGTCGTACACAACGTATCAAATTGTTCTAATTCCACATGCGCTCCCGTCTGATTATTATTCAAGGTCATATGAAGTTTCTGTATTTTGGAATGAGTCGGGGACTTACCCTCACGAACACCCGAAGGCATAGTGACCACACCATAAGCACCGGGCACGCCATACAGACAGCAAATGGAGTCGGAAAGGTAGTCCAACACCGACAAATCGTGCTCCACGACGATGACATAGTTGTTGTGCTCTACCAGATTTCGGATTGTTTCGGCAGCTTTGAGACGCTGCTTGATGTCCAGATAACTGGACGGTTCGTCAAACATATACCTATCGAAATGCAGCAAAGGATCAGCATCCAGTTCGCCTAACGGTCGAATGGTGTACTCTTGGGCACTACATTACGCACATCGTGGCATTCTGAATGCATGTCATTGCGATAGCAAAGCGCTGCAGTTCTCCTCCAGACAAATCTTCAATGTTCCGGTCCAGCACTTTTCGCAAATCCAAAGAATCCATAATTTCCTCTTTCTTGTTTCTTTCATCCTTTCGGGCCAAATGGTACCCTACTGTGCCCTGAAACGGAAAAGCTCCATTTGAGTTTGAGGAAGGCTGGAAAATCAACTATTCACATTCAAACCCAACTGGCCAGAAAGGTTTTACCTTGACTTCTTTCGCAAGACGATCAACGTACTGCGGCTTCACTACAGCCTTCAATGAATCTTCCAAGATGCGAGTGAAGTAATTTTGCAATTCCGACCCGCGAAAGTGGGCAATCACTTCTTCCCATTCCGGTGTGTCCTGTACGAAATCACCAGTTCAGCTTACGGTGATTAAATTACCAAAGTGTCCGCCTCGAGAAATCAATAAATCACTTAAATAAATCATTTTAGGTCGTGGTGGAATTCAAACGTATTGGTAATGTAAAAGTACGAAGTAATCCAGTGTTAGTACTCGTACTACAGTGCAAGCGAGCAGAGAATATTCAGAAGAACGTTTGCTTGATCAATCGATTGATTGTTTTGTTTTTTAAGTGTGCAGTAAAATCAATCAATCAATGCCACGACTACGCGGCAGAATTCCACCCAAGTTTCAAAAACTGGGAAACTCACCACAAACCGTCCCAAATTAGGCTTCATCTTTCCGGATAGAATTTTCAAAGCCGTCGACTTTCCGATACCGTTCGTGCCCACCAAGCCCAGCACCTCTCCCGACCTCGGCATCGGGAGTCGATGGAGCTTGAACGAATTCGCACTGCAAACAATCAAATACCCTTGTCGCACATTCTCCGCAAACTGCAAATAAATTCCTATATTCATAGCGCGTTTAATTTCACCTGTAGCGATGTGTCGTATGGCTGCTCAAATTACTGGGAAGATTGATAATCTGGATGGCTTCGAAGGGACATTTCCGCACGCAGATTCCACAACCGATACATAACTCCTCCGAGATAAAGGCTACCTTATCCGTCGGCGTCACTTCGATGCACAATTTACCTGCCGAGAAGAGCACGGGGAAATACGGTTAACATGGGGAAATTGCTCGCGACCCACAGCGACCTCATCAGCGTGAGTTTAACGACGAGTCAGACGGCCTGATACAGGCCACCTATCCCTGCTGGTCCGTTTCAGATGATTCAGCTCAATGAGTTGAATTACTTACCCATCCGTACAACGGGACAGGAGCGTTTGCATTCCTGGCGGCATTTCTTCGGCTTGCACTTGTCCGAATTGACGATGGCAATACGAGTTAGTTGATCCTGGGCTGGTTGAGTATTTCGCGACATTTTTATAATTCCAATAGTAAGGAATAACAAAATCAAAATATGAAATTGAAACTTGAAAGTGCAACGTGAGTGAAATGAAAAAATCGGCGACAGGTCGACAGCTGGCAGCAAAGGAACAAATGTTCTTGCTGTTCTCTCTAGTTGATTCTCAGCGGGCCGTTTTGATTGCAACAGCAACAGGTTAGCGCTAGCGTGAGCTGTCATAGCCCACACGCTCTGTTCTTTTGTTAAGAAAAAGTTTGTTGTTTGTGACCTACTTATTTTTGCCTTTCGACCGTCCCCGTCGCGCTACTTTTCATCTCATCTCTGGCCGTAGACGATAGTCCGCAAATCGGTCGCAGTGATCGCAAACTCGCAATATGATGCGTCAACAATATTTCGGTGCGAAGCAAATCAAACCGTCACCCAGTTAAATTTTTGCCCGCGAACAAGTCGTTTGCTTCACCACGGCTCAATCGGTCGATCAAATGATTCAATTAATTGAAGCGCGAAGGAATAATAGAATTTACTGTATACGCACGAACGAAACAAATGCTCCACCACTGTTCGATTATTTGAATTTGAGAAAGAATATGTCTTGCGCACGGAAATAAATCTCATACTCAACTACATGATTGTGAACGGATGGCCGCTTGATGGCGGCATACTCTCCCACTGTACTCTAAGCTGGACACCTGAACACGAACAACCTGAACACAAACAACACGAACAACCTGAACAACCTGAACACGAACAACACGAACAGCCTGAACAAGCACAACACGAACAACCTGAACACGAACAACCTAAACACGAACAACACGAACAACCTAAACACGAACAACCTGAACACGAACAACACGAACAGCCTGAACAAGCACAACACGATCAGCCTGAACACGAACAACCTAAACACGAACAACACGAACAACCTGAACACGAACAACACGAACAACCTGAACACGAACAACCTGAACACGAACAGCCTGAACACGAACAGCCTGAACACGAACAACGTTGAGGACATGATATGCCTTCTGCCATTCTCGAGTCTGTTAATGCTTTACACCGATACAAATACAGGAGTAACTTCCAACATTACTCATGCGAGACGTTTTAGCTTTGAAAAATACATTGGGCCAAAATTGCTGGCAATATGGGGTAGGATAGTTTGACCGTAGGAAGTATCTTCGCCGTGATGGAAGCGATAGATGCCACGGAAGGCCTCCACAAATGGGCGAGTATCTATGATCGCCATGTTGACTCCTTCTCGCAGCAATTCGAGGACCGTCAAATGTACAACACCGTCATTCTGAATGGGTGAGAGGGAACATGTTGAGTAGACAACAGAACCGCCGATTTCCACGTTCTTGCAGGCCGCCCTGCAAATGGAAAGAGAAAAAGATCCTTGAGCAACTGGCGCCGGGCAGGCACTTCTCAATCCGTACGCCCAATGCCAACTTTACTATCTCAATGGATTCTCCGGTCGTGGAACCAAAACCTACATCAGTAGTTCCAGCTGCTGCTCCGGCAACCGGTTGCGTTCTCCAGCGCGTCGGCTCGTAAACATGTTATTCTCCTCCACCGTCAGGGACACCCGATCGTTTGTACACGGCGCATCGACCAGTATCTTATCGTAGGGCTTCTCCTCATACCAACTCTGATTGGCGCCATCACGATGGATTGTCTGCACCATTGCCTGCAATTCCGGCAGGTCCATCGGACAAAAAGTCTTCAAAACTCTCTGCAGGCGTCCTAATCTGGAGCCGGAAATGTCACTGCACACCAATTGAGCTGAAAGCGGGAAAAAAATGTATTTGCAAAGCGGTCAAGTTAGGTTTATCATGGGCCGTTGTTTGAATGTCCCGAAAGGAAGGTCTAACGAACCGGGTAGCATAGTCTGCAACATCGCCACCGATTTTCCACCCGGCGCCGCACACATGTCCAACACACGATCACCCAGCTTGAGGCCTAACGCAAGGACAGGAAGCAACGACGCGCCGTCCATTAAGTAGTAGTCTGAGAAATATAACATTAAACTAGTGGTCAGTTCGTGCACAAATTCGACAAGTGTTTGAGTAAATCTTGTTGCTGATCGTAAAGTCAAATCGAAACGTACCGCCAAACCCGGACAAGTCCCGTTGGGGCCTCGGAAACCGCGAAATGTCTCCCCGAGGGAAGGCATACACCTTTAAGAACTGCGGGACTTCCGGGAAGTCCGAGTCAGCCAGCAGCGGTAGCCGTTCAGACGCACTAACAGCCGACCGGATCGGCTCAATGAGTCGTTCTTCCTGCTCCACTTCCTCATGAATTACCTTAGAGGCCGGCATAAATTCTGGTTTTTCTTCATACTCCACCGCTGGTTCCGGCACAGCATGGTCCGGAGTGCCACTCAGTATCCGCAGCTTCTTCGCGAGGTCAAAGCCGGAAAGATCCCGCTCTGATTCGTCCTCCTGGGGCACAGCAGTTGAGCGCCCGCTGGATTGGCTTGTTCGTTTCGTCTCACTGTAATTCCCGAATTCATCGCTTGATTGATGGATGGACGGCGATGAGGCTATTCCGTAAGCCCCGTCCGTTGATTGATCGATTTGATGTGCGGGCTCCTCTTCCGTGCTGATATGGATTACTGCCGGCTTCTTCCGTGTAACTGGCCGCACATAGTCGTTGATCTGCAGAGCACCGAGTTCGCGCATAAATAAATCCATTTTATCGAAGTTGCCGCTATAATTGTTGAGGACGGCGCAGTATTTTTGCGTGCCCAATAATGCCAATCGTGCCGATTTCCAACTTTTAGCGTACACCCCGTTTCCGTAAACGCCGTCCAGGATTCCCAGTGCCTCCTGAGTGGGTTTCTTCCTTGTGTTTTCGTTAGACTGTGAACATTTTCAGAGAATTGGTGCCAAATTAATCGGTGTAACAAGTCAGTAACACCAATCAAACCAATCATCCAATCAAACAATAGAAACAGAGTGGCATTGGCGTACCCAATCAAACCAATCATTCAATCAAGCAATAGAAACAGAGTGGCATTGGCGTACCCATTTCGCTTTGTGCCGATATCTCTGCGGTACAGCGAAACGCTCCTCCACGGTACACAGTCCTTTCCGGCGAAGACAGCTAGAAATGTTGCTGGCGAATCGCAAAATAGTAGATTTGTCGTGGAGAACCATCGTGCCGGTTCTTTTAGAAAGAGGAAAATGCAATTTCAATTTGCCAGCAACAAAATATAAAACAGCATAACGGACCGGAGCAAAGAGCGGAGCGGATCAAAGAGCGGAGCGGAGCGGTAGACGTCATCGCGGATCTGCTTGCTAAAAATCTTGGCAAACCAAACCCAGAAAAGAAACAGCACATGAACAAACGGCTACAACAAGGACACGGCTTGATCTACTTCGCAGTTTATCCTCTTTTTTAATTCGTTGAATCCGTTTTCCATTCTCAAGTCCTCTTGTTCAACTTTTCAAAATCTCAGTCGTAATTGCCGTTGTCGGTAAGTTTCTCCGCACTATTCTTCTGAAACTGCGATGATAGTGCTTGTGGGACTCTTGGGAGTTGGAACCTTGTGGAAGAAAGATTGCTGCTTCTCACAAGCACTTAAAATTATTACTGTTTCTCCTCTCTCAACTCTGACTGAAGTTAAATTCCATCGTCCACGTGGGAAGCATGGCTAGTAGCATGAAGGGGAAGTCCATGGTGATGGCCTTGGCCTTGGTCACTTTGGGGATGTTTCTTTCGGGGGCGGATGGTGGTGCGTATTCTACGATGATTGGCTTGGTTGGCGCTCAAGCCCAACGCTTCCTTGTTTGTATCAACAGGGCTCTTCGAGGACTTGCAGAGGAAGACGGATGACTTTTTGACCGGCAGTTTCGTCGACGTTTCCGACAACGCGGCTGCTTTTGTACGAAGGACCAACCAGAACTTCAACAAGATGACAAATGACTTTACGAATGTGACGCCCGAGAAGTTCGTCAAACAGGCGGCTGATATCATGCGACAGACCGGCCAGGACCTGGATAAGAGAACCAGGGATATTATGAACGTGAATGTCGAGAATGTTCCCGACGACGCGGCTGCGATTGTGCGACAGGCCAGCCAGAACTTGGTTAAGATGACCAATGACTTTATGAACGTGATCACACCCGAGTAAGTTAGCATGAATTCTAATGATTAGTAATAACAGTCACAGGGAGGCATGTCGGGAAATCGTAAGCATTCCTGTCTGACACGAACGGTCGAGTACGCCGACTGTACAACTGCTTTTTTGGGGCATTTACCCGATGCTCAAGCAATCAAGCACGTGCAGTCTTGTGGTATCCTATTTTGCAACCAATCAGCTCCGGTCTCTTTTGACTGAGATAATTGCTCAATAGCGCCAGTTGATTGGAATTCTACAGTATCTTGCAACATATGGAATGTTTTCTATTCCTTTCCAGACCCTCGAGAAAGAACGACTTGCCTGTTGGAGTCGTCATCGAAATTGTAGGTGCAGTGTTCATGAATACCGATCATGAAGGAATTACACATTTGGACAGAAAATCTGGACGCTCGATTTGTCAAAAGGCAGTTTGTTACCACAAGGCTGCAGGTTATACAAAAAAGTGCTTTGACTTGAGGCGGAAATAGTTGGCCACAAGATTACACTGCGCATTTGCGCAAAACAGATTGCACATGTGGTCTTGTGGCCAAATATTCCACCTCAAATCAAAGCAGCCTGCAGCCTTGTGGTAACAAATTGTCTCTTGACAAATCAAGCGTCCCGATTTTTCTGGCCAAAGGTGTAGACATGTCATCTGTACATGTAATCGCGCGCCTTGTGCTTTGATTTGATTTGATTAATCGTTTGCTTCTGCTTCAGGTTGCTGGTGCCGTTGTAAGTGTCGAAAAAGAGCATCCCTCGATCACCACCCGGTTATTTTCTCGGTCCCCCTCATCCCGTTCTTGCAGGTCTTTTTAGCTCTGATTACCTTTATGGTCTGTTTTCTGTGTGCCTTCTGCTGCTTCCGAGGACGAAAACGTGGAGTGAAGGTCACTCAACGTACGATTTCGTATGGTCCCGCCGGACCTCGCGATAATTATGCTTAAATGGGTGCGTCAGTTAGAACCTCTAATTTTTCACGAATGTCTTTTATACACCACCGCCTTTTCCCGTTCTTTTCTTCTTCTCTGCTAGGTAGCTGAATTCCCATCCGTTTGGGCATCTGTTTATTTTTTGTTGTTTCTGTTAATCATGCTAATAATGTACTGTACTAGAGTGGTATTATTGTTAGACATTGAATCTACGCTGATTTAATTTCAGTCTGCTTGTCGAGTTGGATCTTCCAATCTTACAGCTCCCCCTCGTCTCATCCGTTCCGTTTCCATGCCTCTATTTTTGATAGTTTTTCTCTCACCATCTGATCCTTGGTAATCAGATCGAAGTCTCCGTTTCTCGCCGTAGAATAAATAGAAGCATACGCAAGCAGACGAAAAGTTCGAAAAGTCAAAGGCGGCTGTACCGGTATACCCTAATCCTTCACCAACGATTTCTTCTTTGAACTATCGACTTCCTTATCCTATCCATCTTCCATAACCGCAGTCAACGTGAGTCCCCAGACTCCTATTCAGGCGCCTTAGCAGAGAGGGGAAAAAATAAAAAAGTTGACTCCGCCGTGAGTCGAACACGGAATCTCCTGATTCGTAGTCAGGCGCCTTAACCATTGGGCCACGGAGCCTTATTTCATGTCGTACTAAGGCAACTTTATCACCCAAAGTTTAATCCACAACAAGATAACAATAAATGATAAGGTAACCCCGAAACATTTGGGATAATTTGTATTTTACACTGAACTGTCGAACCCTTATTAAATGTCGCTAATGGAGTGACATTTTTCTCATCTAGTTAGAATACGAAAATTCTTGGTTCTAAATTTTTTGCAGTAAGGTTAGATGTTTTTGCCTGTTACCTAATTGCAGATACTACATATATATATATACATATATATATACTACATACATATATATATATATACTACATACATATATATATATATACTACATAAACAACGGAAACAAAAACATGGCTTCCGCCCCCTTTCTTGACGGTATGAATATGATCCACTTTCTTACTTCCCCATGCAACTTCGTAACAGTTCATGATCACATTCTGGCAAGTCATCCCCGGCAAAACTACCGTAAACATACAAACAACTTTTCTCCCCCAGACCAGCGCCAATTAGAGCAGGTATCACATAAAAGCTCGCCAGCATCGGGGGCACACAGACCACCGTGAGAACATCGCAGCCCGGCACCGGCAAATACTGCGCCACAAATCCGTCGAGCTCCTCCCTCACACGATCACTCACGGAGAGGTCCAAAAATAACCGATGACTCGCACAAATCTTTGGCTCAGCCGATGCAAACTGATCAATCTCAGCCGAGAGCCAGAAATCATTCTCTCCAAGTCCAACTTGCACGATCGTGAACTCGGTCGGGAGATTCTTTTCCCGGGAAACCTGATCGAGAATGGCCAGAAACGGCACGACCCCGAAGGTCATCCCAATCATCACCACCTTCCGGTAATGCCTCGTCTCTTTCGGTGACAGCGCGTTCTGCTGATGTGTAAACCAACCCTTTCCGCGGTAGAGAAAGTCCCCAAAGGGTCCACGAACCGTCACAGACTCATCCTTTGTCAACAATGTCTGAAGAATTCGCCCGAAAATCCGCTTACCTTGCGGCTCATTCTCCGCAGCGTCCTCCCAAACAAACTCAAAGAACCCGTGCCAGTCACAGGGTCCCAAGGGGAAGACCGGTCGAGTGGCGGACTTGCCGGGGGCGGCTTGCACCGTCACGACCACGAACTGCCCCGGTGGCACGCCGAGGAGTTGTCTCGTGTTAGCCAGCTGCAGAGTCACTCGTCTGACTGATCCGTATCTCTGCTTGTCTGATGGTTCGTTCCTCCAACAGACAACGGTTACAGGGCAGTGCGGATTGGCTGCAGATAAGAGCAACCTGTCCGGCGGATAGCAGTGGACCAATGGTGTCGGCGGGGTTAGGACCAACGGTGTCGGCGGGATGTGGACTGACAGTGTCGATGGGATGAGGACCAACGGTGTCGGCTGGGTTAGGACCAACGGTGTCGGCGGGATGTGGACTGACGGTGTCGGCTGGGTTAGGACCAACGGTGTCGGCGAGGTTAGGACCAACGGTGTCAGCCCGGTCGGCACTTTCAGCGGACTCAGCGGTATTGGACTCTTCTTCTTCTTTTTGGGCGGATCAGTGTCGCCCGGTGTTTTCGTTCCCTTTTTACCCTCACCTCCCTCCCCACCCTTCTTGTCCTTTGTCTTCTTCTCATCGGGTTTCACTTCCTTAGAAGCGACCTTGGGCTTGACATGTGCCGGCGGTGCCAGTGCCAGCTCAGCCTGTTCTTTCAAGGTCGCGGCTTTGGCTTTCTCGTCGGCTTTCTCTTTTCGTTCTTTCAGACAGGCAAGATATTTTTCAATCACCGGCTCCATATTGGGGATCACCAAGTCGGGGAAGAATTTCGGCGCGGTCACTGGAAGTGGCCGTTGAGCTGCGGACGCGGCTTGTCGGGATTCGTAGAGACTCAGCAGGTCGTCGTCGTCGTCGTCGTCGTCAGAATGGTCGCTGGATGATGTGCAGTGTGGTGATTGGGGAAGCAGACGAGGAATGGGTTGGTTTTCTTTCAGCGTAGCCGTGGAGTGCTTCGGGTCTTCGCGTGTCACGGTGAAATTGTAAATTGGATGGAGGACCGACGCCGGCTGGGTCAATGGAACCTGAAATGTTTTTGAATATCATAAATGGTTGAAGTAAACACACCCAAAGGGCAATGGACACCCAAAGTGCAATGGTTACAAGGTAAAACTGAACCACGCCCAATGAGGTAATACAAGAAGCAGGAGAATGAGTCCCCAGCAGAACAATTAAGATTTTTGACCAAAAAGTAGAACGGTACAATCGCAATCACGTTTCACACGACGGACAGTGCTCTTTCAGTTCAAACTCTTTCAGGTTTTTTCATGCTGCACAAATAAGTGAATAACAAAACAAAATTATTTTGCAGCGTCGATTGGCATCAGAAAGATGTATGAAAACATGTACAGACTTTACCACCGGCGGCAGAACGGTTAATGATTCGTCTGGGGCATTTTGAAAGGCCGACGACAGACGAAGAACCGGAGACACTGCAACTTTTAATGTGCACTCGTACAGTGTACAGATGTTCTTTAGTGTGTTGCTTGCAGTTAATGTCGTACATATTTTTTCTTCACTCCCATCGGGAGCAACGCAGCATGCGGATGCGTGTTGCCCGATCCCGAGGGCGCGCTCTGCTCACCGAGGGCTGATCCCGAGGGCTGCTCACCCGCGACCGATTGCGCCGCGGCCCTGCCCGACCGGGGGCGTTGTCGGTGGCGACCTGCTTGATCAAGTCCATCAATTTCCGGCTTATAAACCGTATCATTATCCGCCTGCGTCCTCGTCCCCCGATGGCCGCGCATACTGGGATAATCCGTATCATCTGCTTTGGCAAACAAATTCGCAAGCAAAGTTGTCGCGTCCCGAGGACCGGCACACGCCTCCGTCTCCGCCTTCGCTGCCGCCTCCGCCTTCGCTGCCGCCTCCGCTGCCGCCGAGGCATTCGCACTTTTTGCAGGCGCAACTTCTACCGCAACAGCAGACCCTGGTAGGGCCTCCTTGTTCGTACGATCTAACTGCACATTTTGATGCTTCGACAAGGGGTGGGCGTGAATAGGGCCGTCCAGAAAGCTCTCATCATACTCGATATCGGGCGGGATTAGACCGAGGGGTGAGACAGACCGGGGGATGTTTCTGTTCGTTAAAAATGTCTGCAGGAACCGCTCGCTCGGTGTCTCTTGTGGGACCAGCTCTGACGGTCTCTGTTTGCCTTTCTGTGCAGTGCGATGAACTTTTTTGGGCGATAATGGTTGGTCCATTTTAATTTCAGTTGCCTGCATATTTTACTTAAAGGAATAACGTAGCCAGATGGGAAGAGAAAACAAAAGACAGTTACACAATCAAAGTTGGCACGGTTTGCGTATAATGTCTAAAGGTAGACAGACTAATCGTATGCGCCTCATATATGTAAGTTGCTGAGGGATGTGCCTGCTACCCACGGCGAGAACGAGTGTGGAGTGTGGATTCAGGAGGAAGGGAGTACTAGTGTCACAGACAGACAGACAGACAGACAGACAGACAGACAGACAGACAGACAGACAGACACACACACAGACAGACACACAGACGCACAGACACACAGACACACAGACAGACACAAAGACAGACAGACACAAAGACAGACAGACACACACACACACACACACAGACAAACTGTTAGCCATGCTGCCATGCTTGAGCTATGCATAACATGGACAGAATTTGCATTGAGACCTTTGGCAAAGGGATCACTTAGTTAAACCGACCAAATATTTACCCATCGCTACGCAATCAGTGCTGTAACTTGTTCGCATGTCCATTATCTAACGAGACTTATTAAATTTTCCTGTTTGCATTACGGGCGGATATTCAATGACGTTTTCGGGGCGTGGTCATGCTATATTCCATAGTCTCACGCGATACTACAATACACTCCATCCTGCGGCGGTTGGATGAAACGTTCAAATGCGAAAATATTGCGATATCACTGGGGGGGGAGGGGTTTCAATCAATATATCCCCAGCCTCCGCTCGAAACAAATTTCATAAAACTTTGTGAACAAAAACCTCCACATAATCATCTCAACGTCCAAAGAGACCGTTTCCGTACATGTCAAAACGAGCGTTGAGTTTTAACGAGGATCTTGTATTTCCGTATAGGTTTTAGTGTACATTAACTGCAAATTTCTTTTATTAAAAATTGCGATAATAATGAATGTCTGCCGGAACAAAGTCCACATATACATATATATACATCCACGTGTGCTCCCGGCTCCCGGCTCCCGGCTCCCGGCTCTCGGCTCTCGGCTCTCGGCTCCCGGTTCCCGGCTCCCGGTTCCTGGCTCCTGGCTCCTGGCTCCTGGCTCCTGGCTCCTAGTTCCTGGTTCCCGGCTCCCGGCTGTGAAGTGCTATAAAGTAACGATTTTTTATGAATATTGGCAGTGCGAGGAGTGAGCGGGGTGTTATGAGCGGTGCGACGTACACGACCGCGAGGCGGTTAAGTCAACATGTCCATGTCAGTTACGAGCACTTCTGTTGACCTTTCCTCATTTTTTTCTGTGTGTGTGTGTGTGTGTGTGTGCCGGCGCACCCGATCTCCCCGAAATCTCCCTCGCTCTCCTGGTTCCCTGTGCGCGACCGGCCGGGGGTGCAGTGCACTACCAGAATTCTCCTGGGCCCTGACGTGGAGTATTGAGTTCGATGCACATGACAGTGTGTGTGTGTGTGTGTGTGTGTGTGTGTGTGTGTGTGTGTGGGAGAGAGAGAGAGAACGAGCGAGAGAGACCACGGCCATGTGGACGAACAAAACTCGGGTTCACCCTTCCTTCGACGTCGTCGTTGTCCCGAGAGGACAGAAAGAGAGAGAGAAAGAGAGAGAGAGTTGGTAAATCATGTTGCTATTGAATCAGGGGAATAAGACGTCCCCGTAGATAGATATACATGTCGGTGTCCATACGGAGATATATATATGGAAATGGTTGTGTCCACAAACGGCGCGCCTGTGCTGGCGCATACACAATCCCTCACTCCCAGAATTATCCCATTGATATGAGGCCCGTGGGGTCATAATAGCGCGCGAACGGACTACCCGCTCAAACAGATGTCGCGCAACATATACTGTACCACTGTGTGTCTCTCACACAGGACACTTCCGTCGATATATACGCCCAAAAGTTTATATTAGCACAGGAATCCGGGAGTTACGAAACCTTTTCAGTCGCTTGAGTTTAGGCCAAAATATACGGAACCGTTGAGGCAGATGA
This sequence comes from Hypsibius dujardini, assembly GCA_001579985.1. Classification (NCBI taxonomy): domain Eukaryota; kingdom Metazoa; phylum Tardigrada; class Eutardigrada; order Parachela; family Hypsibiidae; genus Hypsibius; species Hypsibius dujardini. The sequence goes on along the minus strand of LRSR01001756.1, from coordinate 3,025 downwards.
GAGGGCGGGGCAGGTCGTTAATCGCGAAAATATATTTTCGACACAGGCGTATTTCAAAATCCGAGATAATCTTTCATGATCACTTGCATAGGCTGTATTGTGTGTGAGAGGAGAGAGAGAGAGAGTAAGGCATTGGAAATCATTCAGTTTTGACAAGGCAATTATGTTCCAATAACGATGAGCTGCCTCTTTTGAATTTGGCCAGCTTAATTCACAGACGGAAAAGCCGCAAACCGTAATGCCTTAATTGTGGACAGTGACGGTGCGATGTCTGTGATGTCTGCAATGTCTGTGATGTCTGTGATGTCTGTGATGTCTGTGATGTCTGCGATGTCTGCGATGTCTGCAATGTCTGTCATGTCTGTCATGTCTGTCATGTCTGCAATGTCTGCGATGTCTGCGATGTCTGCAATGTCTGCAATGTCTGTAATGTCTGTGATGTCTGCAATGTCTGTGATGCCTGCGATGCCTGCGATGTCTGCAATGTCTGCAATGTCTGTAATGTCTGTGATGTCTGCAATGTCTGCGATGTCTGTGATGCCTGCGATGTCTGTGATGCCTGCGATGCCTGTGATGTCTGCGATGTCTGCGATGTCTGCGATGTCTGCGAAGAAACCTTTGGCTAATTTTCTTTCTGTCCCTTTCATCGATGCTTGCCGATTCTCCCAATGCCTAAACGTCTGTCTGTTCAAACTTTGCCGTGGTTGATCTTGTTCTTCATCTATCCGCCGGTCTTCTTAGTATAATTAGTTTTACATTCATTACAAACTGGGCACTGACCAATAACAACATTGGTTGTTTTGCATATAATCAATAAACTGTCAAATAACGTTTCCATCTATTTTCAGGTTTATCCTCTACCTTTGCTCTTCCCTCATCGGCTGGCCTGTTTGCTTGCCGGCCCGTTTTAACACTCAACGCAGGTGAGGGAACGGACCGATAATTATTATTATAAAAGTTATGGCACGCTGTTCTCCCGGAGATTATTGTTTTGCCGGGTTGCCGGTCTCCTGTCAACAGAAAGGGAGCACTTTGTTGCAGCGCATTTGGACAAAAGTTGCCGCCAGTGGCGAAAAGTGTTTTTTGCGGTAGTTGAATTAAAGGTTTCGGCAAACAGAGCGACCCTCGGCGAGAAGATGAGATTGAAAGAGAGAGAGAGAGAGAGAGAGAGAGGGAGAGAGAGAACAAGGCAAATGGGTGACGCACAGGGGCGTGCACAAGTACACAGCATACAGACACTAGAGTGTGGATCTAGCAGCCGCAGTAGCGGCCCTCGCCACTGTTTCGCCCAGCCACACTATACCCCCGGAGAATCGGAAAATTTATCCCCTTTTATTGGGGGAGATCCCTGAGATAGGGAGTATAGCCCATTCACGTAACTTGATCACAATAGGCGGCGCGAACGCGGAACAGTGGATGGCCGCGTTATGTCACACACACACACACACACACACACACACACACACACACACACAGACACACAGACAGACACACAGGCGGGATCGCGCAGTATATACACACACACACACAGACACACAGGCAGTGTAGGAAATATTGTGGTCAGAGAGTGCTTTCCTCCCCCGTTCTTCTTCTTCTTCTTCCCGCCTCTTTCCTCCAACACAACACCACCCCGAAACCGCCGACCGCAGAACCCCGTCATTTCATGAAATATCGACAAGGTACCTTCACCACCACCACCAACCCAGCTACACACTGTGTGTCTGTGTGTGTGTGTGTGTGTGTGCATCCAACCACACAAACACACGAGTAGGTCAGATTGTGGAGCAGTCAACCCAGCGAGCGAAACATCCTCCAACACGCATGCTTCTTCTTCGTTTTCCTCGATCCCGGCCCACTTTTTGCACCATATACTCCTCTCCCTCTCTCTCTCTCTCCCTCTCTCGCTCTCTCGCTCTTTCCCTCTCTCGTTGTCCCATTCCATCCCCTTTCACACATGTAATCGACATTTTGTTGTTAAGGGGTACTTTACGGTTATCGACTTACACAAGCACACATTACGCGCGGATGAGTAGATATTCCGAATACCTTTTTTTTTTGATTTAGCGCATTGTGTGGAGGCCGCAGCAACGCGCTCGTGAGTGCAGGCCCGTGCCGTGACGACTGGTGCGTGAAACCGCAGGTGTCTGCATACACACACGTCTTACCTACATGGAGGTTCTACATCGCGGGTTCCGGTGAAAAGGTCACAGACACGCGCGCGCGTCAGCACGGAAAGATTGGCCACACATTATTATTGTGGGGAGGAAGATAAATGCAAGAGCAATGAGCTGGACGACGACGCGCTGGCCGGCCGCAGCACTGTTGGGTAAGTCACATTTGCTATTCGGCTCTGGGTCTATTTGTTTTTAATAGAGGTAGAGGTCTTCTTTCTCATAGAGGTAAGTTATGGCGGACCGGTGGGCTTTGTTTGTTATTGCAACGACTCAATAGCTCCGCTATCAACATACTCTACTTCCGCTGCAGGAATTTCCGCGTGTTTACCTTGTTAGGGATATTGTTTCGATTGATTTTACCGTGCACGTTGGTTATTCAGTGGTAAGGGTATGTTCACGCCCTGACTTTTTGCGGTGCCTAAAGCGACCCAAAAACTAAAATATCGGTGAGCTTGCTTTTGAGATTGACTTAATTACTCTTAGACCGCAGGTTTTTTTAGCAGAATTTAGCACGCAGTGTGTTGGCAATTGTAGGATGTGATAGGCCAATCAGAAAGGGAAATATTAATTTATTTGGAAGTGCATGTATTATATGCTTGAGTGATTCACTGTATCTAATGTACGTTATATACAAAAGTGTATTAAAGACTATATTAATCCACAAAGTGTTCATAAAATGTAAGCAGCTAATTAATGCCACGCCCTTTTCCAGAGTTAGGTATTGGCCTTACCTGGACACATATATGTATCACTTTTATCAACTGTTAATTGTATGAGATTTTTACTAACATTTTCATTGTAATCATTAATCTGTCAGCATCTGTCTGTCTGTCTGTCTGTCTGTCTGTCTG
>LRSR01001754.1:0-13039 GCA_001579985.1 Hypsibius dujardini | reverse complement strand
GAAAAAGTGCCTATGATTAATTACGGAAAAAGTGATTGATTACGGAAATTATGATTCACTTAGGTTGGCCCGACGGCAGACGGTACAATCATCCCAGTCTTCCAGGAGCGCCTGACTCAGATGGGACAGTGGTTGAAGGTCAACGGAGAGGCCATCTACAAGACCGTACCATGGAGCAGTCAGAACGACACACTCACCCACGACGTTTGGTAATTCACAATTATGAATGATTAAACAAATAATAATATATAAAAACCATGAAAGAAAAAGTTAGTCTTGAATTCAAAAATATTTAACAAAGTGAACGGTCGGTGAAAATTTTTATAGGTACACCAGCAAGAAGAGTGCCGACGGGGTTGATGTTTACGCCATCGTTCTGAATTGGAGCGCCAACGCGACGGTCGTCCTGGGAGCTCCGAAATTGTCGGCAAATACTGTGATCAGCATGCTGGGATATTCTGCTTCGCTGAAATACCGAACGGTGGAGCAAGGAGTAGAGATTGTTCTTCCACGACTGCAGGACGTACCGGCTGCCCAAGCTTGGGGTTATGTTCTGAAGATGACACAATTGAACAACAAACCACACTCCAAGCGGATCATGAAACTACCGGCACGCTTCAAGAAGAATAGCGAAATTCGGAGATACTAAAAGTCGTGGACTAAAAGTCGTGGAATGTTGACACGCTAATTGCCGCAGTAAAAGTGGAAGGGGCGTGGACTAGTACTCGTCTTATTATAGCTCTGATACCCGATTAAATTGTTGTAATTTTATGGGAAAGATTTAGCTCCCTGAATTTGCTTAAAACTATTGAAGACTTTTCTGTATTCGATCTCGCCGGACCACGCCCTTTAATTGTCGTGTGTTCACCGAATCTTTCGCGTCGTTTGCACGCGATTCGGCGCGACTACAATGTAAACAGTGTTGCGCACCATAACACTTCCGGATCTCTTAATATTCATTCAAAAACGAGAACCGTTTTCAAGAGGATTAAAGGTTTCATTCCTTTTGGCATTGCAAACGCCGAAGGGTAATTAGCCCGTCGAAGGCGGCCGAAACCAATAGAAAAAACTTATTAGAGGTTTGTTGCAGAGAAGGAACTGATATCCCTAAAGGTAGCAGACATTGTTTTACACACTTCCAAAAATAAAGAGGGATGAAAAGTAAGCCGAGAGAGAAAGGCAGTTTTACGCCCGATCCAGTCGCTGAGCTATTCAGTCTTTAAGGGCAACTGAGCATAGTCCAAGCAGGTGACTTGGAGGAGTTTTCGATTTGACTATTCAGATGAGGGCGAGAACTGATCGCTGGGCAAACTTGTCGGGTGGGCTATCTTGAAGGAGCCCGCCAAAGCCAGCAGACTAGAGAAAGATAACTGTTATAACTAAATTTACAAAAAAAATCTTCCCCATTTAGTCTTTACAGTTTCCTTTTTTTCGTCGATATTCTTACTGCCCTGCTTTGAGAAACTATCTAACAAGTTTTTAGCGTTGCATTTGGGGTCGTTTTTCTGCCGGGCTTCATCTTCGGTATCAACGGTGCTTATAAGGAATAAAAACTTAACTCCCCTGTCCCTCGTGTTATGCTTCCGTCGAAAATAGTTAAATGACCGCACATTTTTGTTCGATGTGTTTGCCAGTAGGATGGCAAACGTTTACTGGAAAAGCACAAACTTCTTGGCTTGGCTCTACAACAATTTGTAAGTGCCTTTGCATTGGAGTGCAAATAGTCGTTTGAGTGGGAAAGCTTCCCCTGGGTGCCTGACTCAACTTCCAGAGACCTCATCTTACAGGCACAAGCGTAAGGGAGGCTAAAACGATCAACTTTACTCCACATCCCACCAACCGGTTGGCAGTCTCCTCTTTTATTGTTGTTCTGCTTCACAATTTTTCTGCTGTAAATCGCACAGTCCATGTTTCACACAAGAATCGTCAATCAACCAATCGATCGACGTCGGTCGATGGAATTCATGATTCGTCAGAAGTGGTGATTTAATTCACTAGTCAAGCGACGGGCCACGAAGGACATAAGAAGCAATAGTCGATATTGAGCAGCAGAAAGAAATAAACAACGAAAATAATTTTGTTGTGGCATAACCGAAAGCAGATTAATTAGAAACCAGTTTAGATAAAAATTAATTATACCAGGAATGACAAACCCAGGTGCCCAACCATTGGTAGTGACCATAGATTACATAAGTTCTACAGCAGCTGAAGTACTAGCGGTTCTGCCAAAACCTTTTGTTGCAACACCGGGAGAAAATCTACGAGGGTTCAACACGTTAGGAAAAGAGGCCTGCTGATTAATCTAATTCACTCCTGTTATAAATACCCGTAGGTAGAAAGGCGCAGTGTGCTCCGTAACAATCATGTTACGGAGCAATACTTTCATAATAAGCAGCAAAATGGTAAAGCACAGACACAGTTCTGCACTAGATGCAATAGAGTAAACCACTTCGCCAGTGTTTGTTTCTAAAAACAATCTTACGAACAAAAATTTTACGCCAGACATTATCCAAACAATGCAAAACTTTAATGCTGGAGCAAAGCAGTCGGAAAAAAAATCCAAACAGAAGATAAAATAATGAAATTGCTTAAACAGGGCAACGAACCATCATCAGTCCAGACTGCTGTAATTATGACGGTCATCATCTGGCTCCAAACTGCTAAGCCAGACGGAACGATTTAAACGGATTAGCTGTTTGCAGACAAAGCAACATAAATGTTACAGAATTCGGGGGATTGTTATCTGCCGAATCCAAAATCACTTGAGGTTGAAGTTATGACACAAAACATAGCGAGAGGAAATTCCAATAGCTGCCGTATACCATAGAGAGTGGGAAGGCGCGATATCTACGCGTCATTGGACACTGGAAGTTTAACCATTGCAATCGAAGAGATGTTTCTAACAGACATGGGCGTTGCGCAGTACTTCAATCCCAACAGCATTATGCGATGCAAAGGCGTTAATTAGCTCGAAAGGATTTATATTTCTGAAGGTCACAAGTATCAGAATAACTATGATTCTAAGCATTGAAGTATTTGAGTCCGTCCCTAAGAAATTTCAATTTCTGTTTCTGTATCCAGATTTTTGGGATTTGCGCTGGACTGCCTCAAACGTACATCTGATACAAATAGACGCCGTTTTCACTTCAGTGAGGTTGGTGAGCGAGATGATGCCACTCTCAAAGTAATCAATTGTGAATGTGCTGATCTCGAGTTGCTAAACACACTCAACCAACTAATGCACCAGATGGCTTAAAAACAGAATAATAAATCCTGAAATCCCAATTGAAAACACTTTCACAGAAAATTACGCATGCGTACATCAGTGGAGGATTCATCATGATCAAGGAAACGGACACTGATGAGTGGACTCGTAACGTCATTTAGTTTGTCACCGATCAATCAAACATACAAAAATAGATTTGCTTTTCGACAATGAAAAAACTCGGCGGAAAGGATGTTTGAGCCATCAAATAGTCAATTCGATTCAGTGAAAAACATATGGAAAATCTATCTCTGCAATTGAAGAACTCTTTGCAAAGAAATGCAAAGAATATGTCTGTAACACAGAGCAGTGGAGAACCCATATAAACTATATAACTGCCCGATGAGTGCATTATTTATAGACGTGGCCACACTCAAGCTATGCCCAAAACATTATTTTTATGTGGCAGCTAAGGAACAAGATATGCAGTACCATAAAAAATTACATACAGATGAAGATCACATCAGTTGCAAAATACATCGTTTTCAATTTCCCAAAGATAACAGTTTCAGAGTATTTTGAGTTTGATCAAAACACAATAAAAATTGGAATGCATCTTACACGAAAACAACACGAAACTGGCTAAGAAATGCTCTGGTCATTTTATGATGTATGGCCAAGTGAAAAGCACCCATTGATAGCATTAAATGTAGAACCATTCGTTCTTGAAGGTTACGGTAAATCGTTTACTTTTGTACTATTTAGAAATCAGGCACTCGTAGATAAAAAATTTATAATGAGTACCATAAACACTCTTCACGCACAAAATATTATCGAACCAAGCCAATCCCAGAACCAAATTCCAATTATCATAGTAGATCATCAGGCGAAAAAGAAACGAATTTGTCTCGATTTTAAACAAGCAATTGAAAAGATAGCTTATTGGGGTACCTAACATCAATTAATTTTACAATCCATAAGCGGGTGCAATTATGTTTCGGTAATTGACAACCAAACAGCTTTTGTTCAAATCCCATAAGCACAGGAGTCAAGGGATCTATTTCATTTTGGAATCCACATCTTTTGGTTTCACCTTTTAACAGCAATTTACCAACAAAAAATCAACAGAATAATTGAACCTAAGGACAATTGACTGCTCTAAAATAATCATTCGCCAGATTTATATTATTTAATTTAATATAAGTTACAAAAATCAGTTTTTTATAAGTAGTCTGTGGGTTTGCTGTGATTAAGTGTAAAAAAAAATATGATTAAGGCGCCGATACTGCCTTATTTTGAAAATGAAAAGATTACAATAGTACAAATAGATGCTTCAGTTTGCATGTGGTGGCCTTCTATCGCAACATCACAAGGAAGGTTGGTGTATATTGGCGTATATTTTTCGCAACTTTTCCAAAACAAGCCTTATCAGTTGCAAAACGTGAGCTATTAAGACTAGTTTATTTAGCGAACAAAAGCAGCGAAACATCCTCCTAAGTCGCGACGTCACAGTTTTATGCGAATATTTCAGTCTAACTTTTCTTAACAAAATCAGAACTAGCAATGTTAAGTTAAATAGATGAATTATCAAATTATCATCATTACAGGTTTAATATAAACCAACCCCAGACGCTACCAACATTTTGACCGATTATTGAGCCGAACTGGAATGAGCCTAGCATTCGCCAAATTTTGATGCTCAATCAACAAAAATTTGTTTCGAGAAACCGAACGACTAGTCAAACGTTTTAGACTAGTCAGTGTTCGCCATAAATGCCAATCCGTTAGCTACAAGAGAGCTACAACAGCGATCAGTAGTTTTTAAATGGTGTACGGTGAAAAATGTCTACTCTCTTTCGACAAGGGGCTAGCCTTTAAAATGTGAAGAGCCGTCGGTGCTAGATTCAAAAGGACGTCTAAAAAATTTGAAATGCTTTGCAAAATTCGAAAAAACGAGAGCAGACACAAATATGCTTATTCTAGGAACGAAAGAAGGTTTGAACCAAATTTCAAAATTGGTAATTAAATAATGATGTTCTTGCCAATAAAATGGTGAAATTGCCGATAACAACGAGCTGGTCTAAGATCTTGTCTGATAAAACTCCTGTTATCTCCTTTGAAGATAATAACGGCAGGAAACTGCTTACCACCCGCCTAAATCGTCAGAAATACCAAAAAGCCTTCCTTATTTCCCAAAAATTCTAATTGACTGCCTAGATGATAGCTTGATTGATAACTTCATTGAGTCCGAACAATCGTTCAAATTTGTCAGCTTGATTGAAGTGTTAAGTCATTTTTACTTTCTTACTTTATTTACAAATCGAAAAAATTTAACGTAATTACGCTGGCATATACAGAAGGAATACGTGAGAGCACAACCAGACATTCAAGAGCATTTCGGCTAGCTATCACGTAACAGAATTTGAAAAAATGTTCATTGGCGGAGAGCTAAAAAAGAAACATCTACAGTATCACAAAGAAGACTCAGTGATACCGAAGTCTATAACGAATATAGACGTCATACAGATGAGCAGAGCAAAATAGATTGAAGAAGAGCAACAACGAAACGCAGAGATGAAACATGATTTAGGAAACAAGCAGAGAGTTGGTCGTAGGTATTATCTCTTTTACAACTCTCTTGCTTCTAATTTTTATATGAAATCCATCTATGATCTTTGAAATACATGAACACACTGATTGATATGGTGGTAAACGATGACGGGAAATCTTACTTTAATGATAAGCATTGTCATTTTGCTTGGTGCGGACTTCATCTCCATTCTAATTTTAAACAGTGCTCGCACACGTGCTTTACATCAAATTTGCGTATTTACAGTGTGCAATCCTTATTTTAAAAAGAATTTTCATGTAGCTTGTATGTTTAGGTCTTTTCCTTTTATAAGGGAAGGCGGCCTAATAACTGTTTCCGAAACAGTGGCAACTGGAAAAGAAAATTTTCCAGATTGTAAACAGTGACTTTTGTTAAGGTTCTATTCAGATCATACAGTCTTTTTCTGATCTGGAGGCGTCACTCTCTGTCAAATGGAAGGAAAAACCAAGAAACAAATGTATTTAGTATAGTGAGAGAATTTTTGCGAATTTTGCGAATTTTTTTCAATTATCATGCGACAAAGGAAATTGCCGGAAAGAACGAATCTTTGCAAACATCCGTCGAGAACGATCACATAAGTCGGCGAATCAACGGAGAGAAAGAAATAATAGGACGCAGCAAAAGTGAGGTAGAACGCCAACTGGGCGGACCATTAGTTACACCTTCCATCACTTTGCGGCGGGCCTGTATTTGTCAGCAGTTGAAAGACAGTCATTTATGTGGGAACCAGAAGAAAGTTGGCCAAAATAAATATTAAAACCCATCCACGGCACCGAAGCCAGTTGAGTTTCATTGGTTGCTTGGTTGCTTGCCCACAAACTCAAGCAACCTAATACTTTCTCGATTCAAATTCCCAAAGAAATCAATGAAATTTTGCATTTCATGAGTGAATCCACAACAAAAATTGAGTTTTTAAATTGCTCGACATTTTTTAAGGTGCCGTTTCACGAATCAATACAATTACATCAGAGAGCTAGAGCATGAAACAGTAATGCAATCACCATAAAAATTTTAATGCAAACGGAAAATGCCATGAGTTTGATTAATTTTCACCATTTTTATGAGCTACTCGTTTTTACTGGTTTAACACATGATTTCAGGACCTTGAAAAACTATCTAATTCTTGCTGATGTATAAAAATAGTTTGATTGAACAGTACAGAAATTCAAGTTCATTGTCATCGAACGCGGCAGAAGACGTTGTAATCAGTGCGGCTGTAGACTTCTTTTAAAAAAGGTAATCAACTATGCCACCTGGTTAATCGTTTTAAATCAATTATATTTCAAATTTTTTAGTAACATCTCTACTTTTCAGTTATATCCAATCTATTCCATAAGTGTGCTAGATTTATATGCGTAACGTTTTTTGGAGTTACCTTTATTTTCAGAACTTCAGTACCTGCTTCTGTGTAAAGAAACACCTTCCGTACTCACCAAATTGGGAAAATATATGACACACCTCTTGATTGCAGCATTTTACACGGACTACTTTACGGACGTCATTCACATCAGTGGTATAGCATTGCGGCAGGTCTGTATACAGTAAAACTTGTTGTACCAACGCTAACTCTCATAGAAATTTGCCGTTTTTAGTTTCAAACATCTCCGGAATGATGAGTACTGACCCACTTTCTACGGGTTTTCGGCCACCGAAGGGCTGGGTGTCTCAGTTTCGTCGGGAGTGCTTGTGAAGTTTTTTACTATAAACCGTTTGGTTTTGACTACTTGGTTCGTTGTGTAACTTTTATACTTGTGCATGAGTTCTTGAAGAAAGCTGAAGGACTTGTTTCAGTTAATGACCTACGTCGCAGCCTCACATACTGCCATTTTCCACAGCACCACTCGCATTTGCCAACATGACGTTGTTACGGTGTGGCTTAGCTTTCGAACCTTTCGTAAACAACGCGGTGCGGGCAGCATTTAAGCTGCGAACCTCATCGAAACTAACGGCACACCATCAAGGTCGAAAATCTGCTACCGCTTTTTGAACTGCCGCGGCCTCTTCCATCCCGAAACGATCTGCCGACACGCCCATTACTGCTACAAGTGCGGTGGAAACCATCGCAGAAACAACTTCAATAAAAACGGAAGCAATTGACAGCTGCCGAATTACCTTCGCAGTTAACGAGGTAGTGGCAATTCAGTTGTGTGATGATGATGTTGATCTATTTATTGTGAAATGTTAGTTCTTGCCCGTCAATTGGTTTTTCTGAACGCGGATCTGTACCAACGCTGTTTTTTTAATAAACGTATAGCCGAAGAGACATCTTGTGTGTGATCTCAACGTGAAGTTCCATCTTTCATTGGGTCTCGGCTGCAGTGGCCAAAATTTTTGCAAAGAGGACCATTAAGTGATCTCTTAACTGGACGATTTCATGTTCATCGCGAAGACCAGTGCGGAATATCACAATGCACTCAATCAATTGATCGCCCTTTTGCAATCTGGGTTTTGAGGTCAACTGGTAGAAAGTTGTGAACCCTTTATAGATGCTAAATTTTCTTGATATATAAATTGATTCAGTCGCACGCAATTTCCAAAAACAAAAAGACAAACTCAATCGTATAGTGCACTGCTTTAAAGAGGACGCAGCATTGCAAAGTATCGAAGCGTGACTTACAGTTACTGTATTTTTGCGTTAGAAAAAGACAGTTCTATTGGAATGGAACGTTTGCATGACTGTGTACACCGTACCCACAACACAAGCGCCGCGTGGCCGATTAAACGTTCCACAGCTCGTACGCTATTCCTGTCTTACGTAAAACTACAGTAGTAGTTGGCCATTTGTGTTTGCGGCGCGTGCTATTTTCGGAACCAGATAAATCACCCTAATAACGAATACCATATGAAAATATTTACTTGTATAATTTGGACACAATTTTATGTTCCGATTTTGAAGCTCCTATTGTTTATCCAATCCAAAGATTGTACCAAAATTATACCCAAAACCTTAAAACCAGTTCAAAACCGGTTTTGACAGTTTCTGACACCGGAATCAAACATTTTTTGTCATATCTTATTAAAAACACTATTTCCTCCGGAAAGGAATACTTTTGGGACAAAAAAATTCAGACTGGTGTGAGGATTGATCCGTGCACCACCTGCAAGGTCTGGACTACCTGTACAAGCAACAGTTTTATTAGGACGCACCCAATAAAGTGTACCTGTTTTAAAGCGAATGCTATGATAAATTACGAAACTGCCCTAACCATCAAACCACTAAACCACGACGACACGAACCAATGTAAAGCTGTTTATCAACTCCCGGAAAAGGCAAGATTATTCAAAATTCAAAACAAATTTGAATATAATGTATACATAAATATAAATGATAAATAGATATTGAATATCATTAAAGATATATTGTACTGAATATATAATAAGTATACTTAAAATAGTTATATTAAGTGTGATATATAAAGCATAAAATTATTTTGAACATAATGCTTAATATTGAAATAATAAACTAAATATTAATATGATAAATATATTCATAAGGAATATAACTGTAATTATTGTAAATATGATTATTTAAAATATAATGAATATAAACATAACGAACATAAATATGATAAAAAATAATAAAAAATAATAAGAATCTATAGATATGAATATAATAAATATCAATTTAATATAATACAAATAAGAATATAATTAATTTAAACATAATAGACAAAAGTATATTATTATTTGTTTAACAAATGAAATTATAAGAACTTTAACAAATATAATACGAAATTTATTGAATATTAAAAATTTAAAATTATGATAAGTAAAGAAATAAATACATTTTGCGCGATGTGTGTAATGCCAATATAGCGGTGCGCGCGGTGCACAGCACACACAATCTTAGGACCAGAGCTGGGACTGTCGTTCTTTAGTCAACCTTTTTTTTTCTCGGCTCGAAGGGTCTTGAATTTTTTATGCATAATTACAATATTAGGATAACTCGTTTTATATAATAACAATATTGAATCACGCAAGATGTCATTAGGGTTAGCCAAATTTTATTCGAAGCGTTGAAACCGCTAGAACTGCGTTTCAAGATTCGCGTGCGACTTTTTTACGCGATGAACTACGCTAATGAGTGAATTTTTTGCAAAAATTGAACGGCCTGTGTCCCTGTTAACTTAGAATTATGAGAACCGAAAATTTGATTTGAGCAGATGCTTCGTTTGCAGAATTTGGTGCGGTGTGAAATGATAGTTGGTTAGTCGGTATTTGGAACATTGGTTCCATAAAACTGGAGAGCACCATGTTCGCCCAAAATATTGTATCAATTCGCAATCTCGACATATCCATTGTTGGAAATATCAATGACCTGAAACTGGTTGCGGCTTGTGTACCGATACTCAAGTGGGAACCCATTTTTGAGGTCGCAAAATCATCATCGCATCCGACAACAATTCCACTGTTTCTTTCATAAAAAATGGTACCACAAAGTGCCCGGCAGCCTTGAAGTAGCTCAATTTGGTGTTCCACGCGTCGTTCAAGTACGACTTCCTTACGATTCCCGCCACATTCCGGGTCGTGAAAATATATTACCCGATGCGTTGAGTAGAGTTACAATAGACAAAAAATTCGAGCACCCGTCTGTTTGCGCAAACTTTTTCACACCTTTTTCCAGGGGAAAACTTACCGCTTTCAAGTTTTTGCAGTCCCAACTCAAATTGGACCTATGCTAAAATCTCAACTGAACGATCTCAACGAATCATCGATGGCGACATTTTCAAAACGTACGAGGGTTTTGCAGCATTGCATCTAGCTTCGTTTCTGTAAAATACATCAGTTACCACTTCTTCCGGCGTTTCCAAAGACAATCGCACTTTTTTCGTTATTTGGCTAATTATACTTCTGAATCCACCCAACGAAAGTTGGAATTTTTCGCCATCGCGAATCACATCGTAGGTTTGGCATTCCTTCATGTGAGGCGCGGTTTCGTACAACCTGATCTGTCACAATTGCGAATTCAATTAGCGCTCGCCGGGTTGAAGCGCCGTCGAACCGAAAACTCGCATTGTGAAAATGGCTTTTTATCGGACCATTTATTCTCAATCCACGCGTTATTATCGCGAATTGAACCATCCGAGCGAAATGTGGTTTTGTATGGTTTCTGTTACTGTTTTTCACAATGCTTCGTGAATCAAATATTTTTGTTGAGAAGAGGAACGAATCCTCCACATTGAGAGATGATGTCCAAAAATCACGGGATGGCCTTGTGATCCGCTTTCGTTGTATAAAAAACACTCGCTACAAAAACGTGAAATTCAACATTCCGCTACCTGTTCTAACAAGGGAACCCGTTGTGCCCCACAACCGTTCTGTTCAAATTGCAACAAAAAAGCAGTTCTTAAAAACGGAATTTTACTAGGTGTTTAACGGAAAGGTCACCTGGTCGCGTACAGTGCCAAAGAATTAACAAGTACACTTCACAGTTTATCAAATTTTGCAGGATACACAAAATTATGTTTTTCGATCCATTCCTTTAGACGCGTTGCAGCCACCTTTGCATCTTCCGTTGGCAACACGGGCGAAGTGATCAAAGCCCAGGACATTTGGCGTAGTTCCTATTTCGAGCGTTAAATCAATTTAGATTCCGAAAAACGTGAGGAGTTCGCGACAAGTATGGCGTTATCTCTTTCTCTGATCGTCGAAAATGACGCGTGCATTCTTTCTCGTTCTGTAGTGCTTGGTATCATCTGGCCGTTTTGCGACGCCGTCGGTATGTCCTGGACATGCCAATAAGGAATAAACCTCACTCCCCTGCTTCCGGTTCTCTAGGCATTGTCGCACGCATTCACACAATCTGGACAACATGTGAAGGTGTCGATCGCGGCATTTGATTTCGGCAAGTTTCTCAAGAAGCTTCATTGAAATGACCGTTGTGTGGGTTCCAGTATTCGTAGGTACTCCCGACCGCAGATGAGCAACTCCGAATCCGGAGTTTGGAGTTTTCAACTCCATCAACTCCACTCCGGAGTTTTTGGCCGGAGTTGGAGTGGTAACAGCTGGAGTTGGGAATGGAGTTGGAGTTGAAACAGCTGGAGTTGGGAGTGGAGTTGGAGTTGAAACAGCTGGAGTTGGGAGTGGAATTGGAGTTGAAACAACTGGAGTTGGAGTTGAAACAGCTGGAATTGGGAGTGGAGTTGGAGTTGATCTGCGTGGAGTGGGATTTTTGTGTTTTATCAAATTTTCAGCCTTGAGATTCCATTTGATTGATTTATTGTGGAGAAACCTAAACGTGGCCCACTAACCCATAGCCCACTCCTTGGCTGTTTTAGGAGAACTAAGATGGCTAAGTGCCTGGAATGATGGAATAGAAATGCATCCCATACTATGTACAAACAGTACACGCCTACACGGTGCAGTTTGCATGTACAGTACAGTACTAGAACTACTGTAGTCTGCTACAGTAGCTGTTCAATTTCCTATTGGAAGAAATGCGTGAAATTTCCTCAATTGAAAATTGTTGCGGTTCGAGCTTCTTCGATCCCTGGTTCCACAGCCAATATGGAACGCACTTTCAATTTGTGTGATATTATTCTCTCTGAACGTCGTCAGCGAACGACTGACGCAAATTTCGAGGAACTCTTGTTGTGTCGTGTGAACGGTAATTACAAATAAAAATTTATGTTTTTTAATACATTCATTTGACCGGTGGAGTGGAGTTGGAGTGGTGTTGGAGCGGGTTCTTAGCGGAAAAGAGTGGAGTTGGAGTTGAGATAGTTGAGTTGTGGAAGGAGTTGGAGTGGAGTTGGAGTTTGTTTTTACAGGAGTTGCCCATCTCTGCTCCCGACCGTAGATGGAGCCAGAAGGGTGAGTGGCTCAGCTTCTAAATAAATTTTGGAGGCGGAGGGGCATTTTTGTATCTCGTTTCTTGCCCGGAATCCTACAGAATTTTAGGATACTTCTCCCCTTTTTTTCAGTCGAAATTTTTCTACGCGAAAATTTTATCCTACGCAATCCCACTTCTTACATTAAGCTACGGAATTTATTCTGGATTTATTCAAATACCAATACTCCCGTTTACAAATTTTGTTTTGTAGGTACAGTAATGAACAGTCGTAAACAACCAAACACAACCAAACAAACAAAACAAACAAAACAACCAAACACAAAAACCAATTGACGAGAGAGCGGCGTGAGACATGTGGGAAAAACTCTCAATTCGGTTTAAATTATATTCAAAGGTGACATAAGAGTGTTCGGACTCATTCCGTTCAGTT
>LRSR01001750.1:0-19410 GCA_001579985.1 Hypsibius dujardini | reverse complement strand
ATATATTATATTATATATATATATTACTTCCAAGACGAAAAAGAGATGCATTATGATTCATTTTAATTATTTGTTACAATGTTTTCGCCAATCGTTGCAGCAATTTACTTGGGAAGAATGGAGTACAGCACTTCTTCGCTGCGTTTCTTCTCCTCCATGAAGCCCTTCACCGTTGCAGCAATCGTCCCCTCCAAGGTCTCTGCGTATTGCTCCATTCGCTTGATCAGATGGTCCACTACATTTTGGCGGGAGAACCCTTCGGCGCGGCGGAGCTGATCTTGCACGCGGATGAACGTGGGCCGCTGTTCGGGATCCTCGTGCCAGCATTGGTCCATTAGATCGTGCAGAAACCCGGGACACCCCAGGCGAGGAACTCGTGGACGGAGTGGAGGCATTGCTCCTTTTTTAACCTAACCGAAAACAGTTCAGCTCACTGGAAGCCCATTCAGACATACTTATCACGATATGACACGAGCCATCCGCGTGGTATACAAATGTCTGACATATTTTATGATACAATTTTGGAAACGAAAAATGTGTTTAGGATTACCTCCAAAACAACGTCTTTAATGACGGAATTGGTCATACTCCAGGAGGCGGCATGCGTTCCAAAGGGCGGTTTAACTAGAATGATTTGCTGGACGAGGATTGCGAAGCTGAACACGTCACCTTTCGGAGTACCCTGCGGTATCATGGGACGGTGCATCAGCTCAGGAGCCCGCCTGAGGGTCGCCGCAAAAAAAACAGACACATCAGTATTTCAATTTCAATGCTCCGTGACGGATTATAAAGTATCGCACCAAAGGAGCGGTCGAAAGTCGCGATCGACTTGATTTTCGTACGGCGGTTCCAGTTCGTCCGAGCTGCGGAAGCACCCGAGTCCGTGACTGGAGATTTTCAGGACGAAGCGGCTGTCAATCAAGCAGCTCTGGTCGGTTAAATTGCCATGACTGACGATCGGCGTCGAATGGAGATAGGTCATGCCCTAAATACACAACAACAACATAAAGCAAGAGAGAATTTCCTCATTTTCCCCAAATGTGGATCGAATTTTCGCCGCTACCGTGACGAGGTCGTTAATCAGCGAGAACTTGAAGGGATCATCCAGATGGAGAGTGTCCAATCGCAGCATCGATTCCAGCGTGCCCTTCTGGCAGATGTCCCCGATCAGGTAGGTGCAGATATTTTCATCCGACACCGCGATACCGATGAATGTCTGAACGTTGGCGTGTTGGATTCGTCGCAGCTGAGAAATATGGATACGTAATACGGAGGTAAACGGAGTATGCCCGAATGAGGAGTGTGGGAAGAGGCAACGAACTTACGTGACGGAGTTCCCGTCCAATGGACGGCTGAGCGCGAAATTTCGGTTCCGGCAGCTCGACCAAGGTCACGGCATTGCTCTCATAGGTCGCTGTACGCAGCAGTTGAGGGCCAGCGCCGGCCGCCTTGGAAAGGACGCTCTCCACCGCGGAGTGGACGGATTTCTCGTCGAGTGTGGCCTGAATAAAGGCCCCAATCATTACACCGAATTCACAGACAAGGAGACATGTTTTTTTACGCCGCTTAATGTTCAACAACTTCGAACGAGAGCCGTGGTGATCTACCGTGTGATTCAGAGAGACTTCAAACTCCGGACAGTTTGTCGGGCTACAGACATGCAACGGGCCAATGAAATCCCGGACGGGGAAATCGGGTGAACGGATGCTCCGAGAGATAGATGAAGCTACAACAGCCCAGACACTTTGTGCATTGGACTTTCACTCCTCTTCCAGCTTGCGTCATCCTTCGGTCTAACCATCTCTCACTTCGGTTCGTCTCCTTCCTCCGTCTGACCGTCCGTCTAACCCTCTAACCTTCTGTCCAGCTGTAAATTCCGTTCGAGCCCGTTCGTTGGCCGAAGAGTCTTCGTAATATCTGTCGATCTCTTTATTTACCTTAGGCTCGATCTTCTTTCGTTCCAGAAAACCATTATGTCATGCAGTTCTCTGTTCTTTCGGTTTGCTTTCTGTCTCTCTGACCGGTCATCCGTCGAGCAGTCTGATCGACCATACTGCCCGTCAGCACGGTCGTTAACTGTTGGTTAGTTGCAGCACATTACTACTTTACTGTGCTATATCCTGCTTCACATAGCCGGCTGGCTGTTTGTAATACTTAATCAGTGACCCAAAAGGAAACAATCACCCAACAGCAAAAATTCAAGACTACGTAATGATCATACCTCCGGTTTGTCGTTCGAAATGACGGACAGTTTTCCGGTTAGATTGGATTTGTTGCTGCTGCTGTGCAGACCCTCCAGTTCGTGCATGAAGACGCGCCACCAAAAGGGATCGGAATGATTAGCCATGAACCTGTTTTCAAACCAATGCAAACGCTTGTTAATGCTAGCTTCAAGGAGGTTCAGGGAGGTTAACGGACGAATGATAGGTTCAGCGTGTGTGAAATCGTTCATGGTCAAAGCGAGCGCGTACTTTTGCACTGCTATGGTGATGCCAATTGCTAACCCAATCACGGCCAAGACGGGCAGAACCGCGGCAGTCGCCTTTTGCCCGGTTGTCAAGATCGTACCTATAAATAAAAGACGTTGTTAAGGCTGTTGATGACCATTGCATTTGAAATGTCCACAAATGTGGCAAAAATTAAAGTTGCTCAATTTCATGGAATTTTGAACCAAAAAATGTGATAAGACATTTAACAGTTTTAATTTAGTATTTTTTTTTATTAAATTTGCCCCGCTTAATTGAATGCACATGAATAAAATAGAAAACAATTAAAGGGCAAAGTGAAGGACTTATTGATTGATTGACTGTTCAACCGCCTAGTCATAGGCGCATCCTGATTTGGGGCGGTATTCCTGTGCCGAATTCAAACCTATTTAGTGATTACTACAAAAATCAATAAAATAAAATGAATTAAATTAATATTACAAAAATTTATTTCGTCGATCAAGTCGGTAAGATTTTTTTTGGTAATATTTCAAAATTGAAAAAACACTGGAAGATTCCATTTTCGATCATTTTCATTGTAAAAATGGTGCATTTTTCGAACTACATGAAATATAATCTTTTTTAGCACTTTCCCATTTCAAATTAAACTTGGAGTCGATTGGCATCAGTCAATAAAAACCTGAGGTCAGTGGGCTGAGCTTAAGACCAATTTAAAATTGCCTTTAAGGCTGGACAGCTTCGCTCTAATTATCGGATCGGTCCTCTTAAAGGTACCAGAACTCCGCCCCCTGGTGTCCCAAAAATAGTTGGATGATGCCAATCGTCTCGAAAATCAAAATTGACGAATCTTGAGACCTACGCAAATTAACAGCCCGGTTGCAGGCCGAGTCTGTGTATACTGTACTGCCACGATTTTAAGGGTGGGTTTAGCCCCGCCCACCCCTCATAGACTGTACGTGACGTCACGGATTCACTTCCGTTCATCAACGGCCGAATTCAGTCCGCCAAAAGCGCAGTGAAACAAGTGAACATAAGTTGGACCGGGGGGGGGTCGGTAATTTTCGTGTAGGGCAAAAAATCCACCCTTAAAATCGTGGCAGTAAAGTACTAACCGTTCGCTTTGCATATCGCCAAGTCTCCTTTAAATCCGCACATGGGCTCATTGGGCGGGAAGTTTGTACGCTCCTTCCAGTCGTATGTCCCGATGAGAGTGGCCACCGCAATCGCATCGAGGCAGTTGAGAAAGGGCTAAACGGAAATCAATCACTCGCATTTCAGCAATTCCACATTTGTCATTTGTCCAATAATATACACGAATGCTTGTTACATAAATTCACCTCAAAACGATCGAGGTCGTCACTGAACTTGGAGATGATGTAATCGCTGTGCCGGTCGCCGTTCATGTCCAGGGTGATCTGCCCGTTGATGGGGCTGAAGAAGCTGACAGAGTTCTGGCTGAAGTTGGCAGCCTGGTTGCTGTCGGTGGCGTTGAAGCCGGCAGCCAGCATCTGCTGGATGATACTCCCGTACATCACAATCGCATCGAAGAAGTGACCTTTGAAATTGTGCGCAATATAGACCTCGCAGCAGTCGACACGTGTACAGAGTCCACCACTCAACTGTGCACGGAGCTAAAAAACTTTTACTATTGCCAAAAACCCTTAAATTTTTTCAAAAGCAGATGTCTTGGTGAGTCGACTTTCATACCAATTTTATTATTAAAAAGTTCAATAAATAAATAAATAAAATAATGAATAATTCAAATAATTTAAAATAAAATTTTAAAATTTCAAAGTTCAGTGAAAGTTCTTAGCCTCAGCGCTTGTTTTGTAAAGTTGCCAATTTTGAGCCCGCCAAGTTCGGCCAGAACCTGGCCGTCTTTTTAAGGATTTTTTCAATCACATTATTAAATGACTCTACTAAATTATGGGTCTTCGCTTCTTCACATGATCATCAGTTTTTTTAAGACCAACCAGTTAGGTGTCTCACACACATTTTGGAATCACTAGATGCGACGACTTTCCCGTTCACTTCGGGCATTGACCAAAGGAAGCAAGCTCTTATTCCTACTTATACACTGCGAGATAGAACTTAAAGTTGACGCACTCTGTTTCTCTCGCTGCGTCAACTTAAAAGCGATTTTTCCAGTGCGTCAACTTCTATCGAGCACATTTTTGTTAATTATAAAAATTGAAACCAGCTCACGCGCTTTCTACCGGAATCCCTCAAAGTTGAATCAATATTCATGGTGGACCCTGTAAGTGCTATATATAAGCTCATACCCACGACTATTTCCACCTGGAAAACAGCAATCAAAGTAACATATTATTTTATTATTTTAATTATAATTATTTTAATTATAATTACAGAATCAAAACGCTCACCGGTTCTCGTTTCTCGTAAGTATAACCATAGAGCGGTGCGTAACGTCTGACGTCTTCCTCGAAAACCGCATAGGTCGAGCTGGTTTGCGGTTTGATGGCAATCAGGAGGAGAGACTGAAAGGCTTCCCGTGCAGCCTAATTTAAGACAAACGAATTTTGCGAAGCTGTTGGTTTGCTACACGCAAGAATTGATCCTTCGTACTTTGTCGTCCTCGTCGCCGTATTTCCACGTAAATTTTCCGAAAGATTTGCTGGGAAATAACTCGACTGCCAAATAGACCTGATAGTAATAAAAAAACATGGTTACAAATGAAATTAGCATTTTGCAATGCATCGCGGGTTCGGAAATACGTTGTGGACTAACAACAAAAAGCTTCACTGACCAGTACTTCGCCCCCAAAAGATTAAGTTAACAGCTAGATTTACCAGCTACAAATTATATTATTTGCTAGGTCCAAACTGTGTATTTGTGGAAGGAAAAAACCATTCATCGGGTAGTAATTGCACTTAAAATGGAAGCGTCTATCCGCCTAGCTAATGGGAACTGCGTTAACGGCGCCGCCATCAGAAAGCCTTGAATGGTCACTTTTGAATGGTCACTTTTGAATGGTCACTTCTGAATGGTCACTTCTGAATGGTCACTTTTGAATGGTCACTTTTGAATGGTCACTTTTGAATGGTCACTTTTGAATGGTCGCTTTGGAATGGTCACTTTGGAATGGTCACTTTTGAATGGTCACTTCTGAATGGTCACTTTTGAATGGTCACTTTTGAATGGTCACTTCTGAATGGTCAGTTTCGAGTGATCAGTTTTGAATGGCCCGTGTCAATCCTTTCCGCGTCGCTCCTCCCTCTATCCGGTCACTGATGATTCTCTTATATAGTAAAGAATTATCAGACCAAGAAGAAACGCACTGGATTTTGCCAACAAAGCGGGACTATGTACGTTACAATAGCTGAGTAAGTACATTGCATTCTAAAGGAGTAGATAGTAATCTATTAACTAGATAGAAATACAACAACTACCAGCCGAGGATGTTTACTTGTCGGTTACCACCCAACATGAGTACCAGTTAATTTTCAGGAAATACACTGTAGCTTCATAATGTCAGTTCGCGAAAACGACCTACAGTATCACGCTGTAACACTGTAACACCGTGACACTGTAACACCGTGACACTGTAAAACTGTAATGTGCAAAATCACTGTTACGTTCAATAATGGGGTACTATTGACCATTCATTGTTGCCATCTTTTCAGGTGTTACTGTACAGGGTACACATGCCTGTACAATCCACAATTTGAGATGCAGATGTACAGTGGAATTAGCTATAGAATAGGAAAAAAGCCCTGTTTGTTGGTAACTGACCTGTGGATAATTTTAAAGCCAGTCCAAAAGTATTTCCGAACCCCTTAGTACACGACACATGGATTGCCTTACGTAGTCACTGGTAGTCATTTCGTTTTCCGCGGCTGTTATCTGTAAATGCGTGTCAAAGGTCATATGATTACCACAGTTTTCATAAGATAAAGGCTCACACGGCACGGCTTATTACACTTAATTACTATTTAGTGACAGTTATTTTTATCATTAATAATATAATTATTATTATATTGGAGGTAAAATGTTAGAGCAATTGATAGACAACTGTAATGAGAGACAGTTGTTATTGCTATTATCATTATTCTCATTATCTGTATTATCATTATCATTATTATCATTATTACTAATATTATTATTATCATTATTCTCATTAATATTATTATTATTATTATCATTATCATTATTATCATTATTACTAATATCATTATTACCATTATCATTATTTTCATTATTACTAATATTATTATTAATATTATCATTATTATTACTAATATTATTATTATGTTTTGTCTAACTATGTGTGCCTATCGGATTGGAGTTGTACACTTTTGTTACCCACCAAGAATTTACGCACTAAATCCCCAGTCATCATCAGAAAGACCACTGGAAAGAGAAATAAGTTGTTTTTTTCAAAGTCAGGACTGAAGTGGGACTGTAAGAACTGACGGAGCACCAACCTCTTGCACTGACTTGTATCTCCTCCAGCAGATTGACTATCTGCTTCTTGACTGCGCCGTCACGCACCGAGAACGTCTTGAATTTCATTGTGTACTGAAACTTTGGATTAGTGTTTCGCATGATGGTTGTGGACACTTGGTACATATAGTTGTAGAAATCGTTGGACGTCTCCGTGACAAAGGCCGCATTGCTGTAGTTGAAGAGGGCAATGAATTTGAGGATGACGTAGGCTGTATTCTACAGAGACAAGCAAAGAAATGTTGGATTATGACATGTGTCAAAATGGTTTTTGCAAAATGTGGAAAGCAGCTACGAACACTTGACCCAAATCAATCAATCAATCAATTGAAAACGGCGGCTACACGGAAGGAAGAATTGGAGATGGGGAGTGAGTTTTGAGCCAACAAATCAATCTTGGATCCACCAATTCCGATGATCCCACCTTCGTTTCGATTCTTTAAAATGATTTATCTTGTGAACCAATAGAAAGAACTTTCCTTTCTCTATACACATGACGAGATTGCTTAAACAATTTTTTCTGCAAACAAATTTGGAAAGATATATCTGAGTCTTCTTTAAAAAGGTTGCAACACTTAATTAGGTCGTCCAAAAATTGACGCCAAGTTTCTCCCCAACCACAATTCCGAAAAAGCGATGCTATCGGAAGTAATTGCGCCATCTTTGGGAATGATACAACCCGACGTGTTCTCATTTGCTGGGCTAAGGTAAGGGTTCAACTATACAAGTAGTTCCCACCAACCCATACCAGTTTTTTTCCCAGATTTTTTACCATTTATTAATGGTAAAAAAATGGTTTAAATGGTGGAGGCTGTATAAAGCCTCCACCATTCATTTATTGACAGACACAAGCTCCAGCACTTCGAATAAAACTATAGATCCCACGTTTCCTTTGTAAAGACTGTATTTTCTTGAACAAAATCAAGAAGCCCCGTTACAATCACTACTGTACCTAGTCTTTCGAACTTTCCCTGGGATTAATCTCTTGATTTTAATGATGGATCATGAAAATTACCGTATGCGTAACAGATATCCGGCTGAGAAAGTCGTACTCCGTCATTTCGGCCTGGGTACCCATTCCGTCTCCCGGGAACGCAATGAGCGGTACCTCAATGTACTGGACGTAATCGTAGAGGCTTTGCACTGACCGTGTGCACCCTGTAGATATGAAAACATGTCCGATGTAGTCTGGTGACGAAATGTCCACACTGACTTCACTGGGTGTGAACAAAAGTACCTGGACCGATAAAGGCCTTGCATCGAACCCCGCGGTCGTACAGTTGCAGGGCCAAATTCACGGCCTCCACCTTCTCCGGACACTCCGGCCCCTCATCGGTGTAGACCATATTGAGTGCCACATTGTCGGGCAGGAGGTTGTCGCGGACGTAATTAAGTCCCAAGGACACGGCCACTGCGGCGCGGTCAAAGTCATTAATCAGCCGGCCGTTCGAGTGGCGATTGATGAACATACACACATCGAGGATAGTATTGTTGGGATTTCTGGCAATGTCCTTGTACCCCGGATCCACGGGGTAGGTGAAATTGTCAGTGTGGGCTGCGGAGATCACCATCCCGATGGAGAGGAGGAAGATCAAACAGCCGATTTGCCCATCTAGGAACATGATCCGTGGTCTTGACACTTTCAGACACGAAACTTGCAGACACGACGCGTGACGGCCGGCGAACTACTAGGAACTACAAACTGTGGAACCCGAAGACAGCGAAAGCATATACCCTGCGACCCGTTGGATGAAACGTAAAGTCTAACCCCGCTTTACCCTGGGACCCGTTGGATGAAACGTGAATTTCACTAGAATTGTCTGCATGGAACACAAAAATCGACTTTATTGCATAACAATATTTGTTTTACCCCTGTTATGATATGTTGCACGGAGGCCACGCCCCCTTCAAGGTCACCACAGCTGAAAAGGCTAAATGGCAGTTTCATCCCCCCCCCCCCACGGAATTGCCACATCTTTTTCACTATGCAAATATATTGCTAATGTGGTTTATAGATTCGATATGAAGGGCAAGTGCAGTGCATTAGCTTACATGCAACACATGGTCTAGTATTATATTATACAATACGAGTATTATACGTATCTCGAATGCCACGTGGTGTTGTAGGGGTATGAGCAATCGAGTTTTTGAGAGAACGAACTGGACCAAGTTCGCGGAAAAGCCGGAGAATTTGCATGTTCATCAAGGATGAAGCGCGGCCACATACATGCCACGCTCCGACGGTAAGTGACTCGACGGATGGAGGACGGAGGGCGCACGCACCTGGCTATGAGGTAAAAGGTTCCGACGCCGTTAACGGCTGTTAACTACAACGTGGTGCGGCTGGTCTTGATTTTCCGGGAAAGCAGTTAATTTTACCAATAAGTTTGCATACTCATGCCCATATTCCCTTGCGGCTAGCGAGAGGCTAGCGAGGGGCGTGGTCTTGATTTTCCGGGAAAGCAGTTATGTTTGCCCATAAGTTTGCATATTCATGCCCATATTCCCTTGCGGCTAGCGAGGGGCACAGCATTACGGAATGCCCACTTACTGTTAGATGGCTAATAACATATTTTTTTAATGGAGGCCTCTGCGTGCCGATATCGTGGCATCGGAATGCGAACAGCAGCATTGATTACCTATATTTCCGCTTCACCGCGGCATAGATCATCCACGGTATAGAGTGACCGCTGATCGTGGCTCTTTTCCTGCTGCAAACGTGGGTAAATATTGTTTGGCCTGCGGGCGATTGTGGTTGTGTGTGTAGTGGTGGATGGAATAGCACTCATCGCACACGGCCAGAGACTTATCGAACTACAGTTTGGACAGGAGAAAGCTTCAAAAATTATGGGAAAACCAAGAACTTACACACTGATACGAACACGCAAATAGGAAGAGAACCAGAGTGACCAGTGGCGGTTCAGCCACGAGGAACCAATAGGAACAAGAGAATATCCATACAGATGAATACAAAATAGTTAACTAGACTAAAAAAGAGCGTATTTTGACAGTCGTGTTGCAGATGATACTGCGCGGGTGGCGCGGAAGGGTGCTTCCACTTCCGGTGGTCAGTGCAGGCTATTTAGAGTAGCGATGCCTGAATAAAGTCAGCTGGGTGTGTTCAGCGGCATTGCTCGCGACAATATCACCTTTTAATATGGACGATGGTAGGGTGCTTCGATATGGCCGGCCACCGTCATTTTAGAGGCTGGTGATGGTACGGTGAAAAGTCTGTCGTCAAGCCTGAAAAGTCTGGGACGAAACTGTCTTTTGATAAATGATGATTAGCCAGAAACAAAAACGAATTGGTATTGCGGTAATATCGGGCAAAGAACTGTTTATGTATTCTGCTGTAATGTAATAACTAAGTGTATGACTAGATGCTCGACATCTAAACTTTATTTCATGATGCCATTTGATCTTATCCGGCAATGGGATGAAGTGAAGCGAATATAATTTACGGACGAGTCTATACAGTACCAGGCAAACGCTCTGGGTTGAATCACTACATGGGTTGAATCGGGTGGCGGAGGGCGCTGCAGGCGGTGTGTATTGCTGAATGAGTGTTGTTTACAATTTACACTCGTGGCGCCCTCCGCCACCCGACTGACTCAACCCATGTAGTGATTCAACCCAGAGCGTTTGCTTAGTATAGTGTGTATACTGGAATGGAACGACCTGGATTTGTAAAGTAATTTTGCATTGTAGGTAATGAGAATATAAGCTATAGTTTGTTAGCATTTTGAATAGCTTCGAACAGCCAAGGCATTTGAAAGCTCTAAGGAGCACGGGACGAGAACCGAAATTCATATTGGCAAGTGAGCGATAGGAAAATCACACCGACCAAGTTGGTCGACAGTAAACGTAAAACTTTGGCTTTGGTTTCTACTTGCATTTCAAATCAAAGGATAATAGCGACTGTTCACTTCTTCGGACGAGCATCCGAGTTCCCGTTGAGCCAGTACGTACTCATAAGACCTTTCCCCTGCAAGCGATGAAGAGATATAACATTTTATGCCAAATAGTAAAAGGTCAATGGTATTTTTTTCACATGGTCATAAGAACCTGTGCTTAATATTACCTTTATTTCACGTGTTCCCCGGGCTTCAATTTCGAAATTCCGGTAGTGACGCAAAAGTTCATAACTGGTATCGCTCATATGTATCTTTCCAGCTGAAAGGTAAAGTGACCATTGGCATTACGATAATACGATGTAGTGTTTTAGGTGGCACCTTCTCCGCTGGATTCCATGCGGGATGCCGTGTTAACAGTGTCCCCAAACCTGTATCCAGGTGCACCACAATACGTTACGGGAAACGTAGGCTTATTTTAGTAACTTTTAAATCTTTCTTTGTACTTACAGACAATATTTCGGAAGTTTTAGACCAATTACTCCAGCTACACACGGTCCTGTAATAAACATTTTTGGAAGGTTAGGACGTCGATTTACTAGTGGCAAAGTTGGGGTGCAGGAAGCCAGGCAAAAATACAAACAGACAGACGGTCAGACAAACAGACAGACAGACAGACAGGCAGGCAAGCAGACAGACAGACAAACAGACAGACAAGACAGACAGACAGACACAGACAGACAGACAGACAGACAGACAGACAGACAGATAAACAGGCAGACAGTGCCAAATAATCCAGATTACCAGAATTGAGTCCGATTCTCATGCGACAACTGGTGTTGAAGCTGGTGGTGAAGGAACGCCCTTTAACCGCATTCAGCAGCTCCAACGACATTGTGGCAACAATCACCACATGTTGCGTTCCATTAGGGACGGGAAGACCGCTGACGATCTTAATAAGACGTGTGCAACTTACTTATATATATGTATGAATGCCTGAGAAATTAGTGTTGTAATGGATTCGTACCATATAGGAGTCGGTAACGGTCTCGACTTTGTACACGTCATGCTTCTCGATTAGCGCGTCGCAGATACCGTAAAACGAATTCAGAGCTTGAGTCAGCTCCAGCGGATTCCTCGTCATGGCGATGATATTAGCCCAGCCATCCAAATGGCTAAAGTACACTGTGGTACTAGAGTAGGTCTCTGGAAGGATGGTTGTCCCGCTGTTAATCATCTGCGCTACGAACCTGTAGAGGGCACCACGTGTGTTTAACATCAGTGTGTGGCAAAAAAACACTGCTATTTTCTTCAAATATTACAATTTGCACTACAAGAGAGACAGTTTTAGTTATGACTAATTAAACGACTTTTGAACTAAACCCCGGTCCAATAAACCGATTAAACCGCTAACCTCGGCAGGATGGAGTAAAGGACATCCTCACTGCGCTTCTTCTCCTCCATGAACCCCTTCACTGTCTCGGCAATGGTGCTCTCCAGGGTCTCAGCGTACTGCTCCATCCGTTTGATCAAATGATCCACGACATTCTGGCGGGAGAATCCAGCCCCGGCACGGAGTTGAGCCTGAACCCGGATAAATGAAGGCCGTTGATTGGGATCCTCGTGCCAGCACTCGTCCATCAGGTCATGCAGGAACCCCGGCACTCCCAGACGGGGTACGCGTGGTCGCACTGGTGGCATGGCGCCCTTCTTCACCTAATCACAATGGTATTAAATAACTCGTTTCGTAATTTGAGATATTCGTATCGTTACATGAATAAATATATTTATACAGGCACCCCGACATTTCGTACCCAACAACTCGTATACCGACATGTCGTACCTCTGAATGCGACATGTCGTACCTCTGAATGCGTATCCGGATACAATTGGTACCCGGACATATCGTACCCCGACAATTTGTACTCACAGAAAAATCGTATCAAGAGACATTTCGTATCCCGACTATTCGCACAAGGACATTTGGTTCTCTAATTGCAGAATCGATGAAATCTATATTTTGACAAACCAACCTTAACATTGTTTAGACTGCATTGGGTGAGAACCTTCCGGAGAATCCAGAAAAACATTGTGTACCTGTCCGGGTTCGAATTGTCTTGCTATAATTTGTCAGGTCGCAAGAAGAATCAGCGATTACAATATTTCTAGGTACGAATTGAAAGGCACGAATTGTCTGCATACGATTTGTCTGGGTGTTGTCTGTCCGCGCACGTTATATATTTATTTAAGGTAATTGACTTGCCTCCAGAACGATGTCTTTTATAACTGAAGGGCCCATGCTCCACGAAGCAGCGTGGGTGCCATATGGCGGCTTAATTAGGATAATCTGCTGGAGGAGGATAGCGAAGCTAAAGACGTCACCCTTCTGCGTGCCCTGTGGTGTCATTGGGCGGTGCATCAGCTCAGGAGCACGCCTGAAATTGTTTTCCCTCACGTTACTGTCCGTTTTAGTACTCTGATTTTGTCAGTGAGGCAATACACTTACCATAGGAGTGGCCGAAAGTCGCGATCGGTCTGGTGCTCGTGCGGCGCGTCTAGCTCCTCTAAGCTCCGGAAGCATCCGAGTCCGTGGCTGGATATTTTCAGGACGAAACGGCTGTCAATGAGGCAGCTCAAATCCGTCAAATTACCATGACTCACGACCGGCGTTGAATGGAGGAATGTCATGCCCTGGTAAGAGGGAATATACCGTCATCTTCCCATCAACGCGTTCGTCGGAATTGCTGAATCAAATCGAGGTTACCGTAACGAGGTCGTTGATAAGAGAAAACTTGAAGGGCTCATCGAGATGGAGCGTGTCCAGTCGGAGCATCGCTTCCAGGGTACCCTTTTGACAGACATCTCCAATTACGTAGGTGCAGATGTTCTCGTCCGACACCGCGACACCGATGAATGTCTGGATATTGGCATGTTTTATTCGTCGAAGCTGCATTGGAGGAATGAAATGTAGAAAACACACGTGGTCAGGGTGATTGAAAGAACCTACTGGCCGAAGATCTCGTCCGACGGACGGTTGTGCCCGGACTTTCGGCTCGGGAAGGTCGATCAGTGTCACCATATTGCTATCGTACATGGCAGTACAAAGCAGACCGAACACCTTGACCGGTGGTTTGGAATCAATGGTTTCACCCGTCGAGCGGATGGACCCCTTCTCGTCCAACGTGCCCTAAACGGGAAATGGTGAGACGTGAAGATTAGGTATACTGTCCATAGGAATGAATTTATAAATATTAGAGGCGAGATTGACCTCAGGCTTGTCGGATGACAGGACCGACAGTTTGCCGGTCAGGTTGCTGGATTTGGCACCGTTGCTGTGAATACCATCCAGTTCGTGCATGAAGACGCGCCACCAGTAGGGATCCGACTGGGTGGCAAGTATTCTATTCGGTACAGACATTTATATATCAATCTATTACGAAGGGCGGGCTTCCAGTGGATGTCTGTACTAGGAGACTTAGTCATCCCTTCTTCCACCACAAAGAAAGTCAATAGCAATGCCAGTTCAGTGGTAATAGGTAAAAATTGGATATATGGGGCCAAGAAGAGCGATTGGGACCCTACGGGCTGGAAGTCTTATGGTGCGGTGCTTCATTGGTCCGACGGTAGAAAGAGTCCGGTGTTACAAAGAATCCGGCCGTAGGAAGGGCTCGGTGATACGAAGGCTTAGTGGTACCACGGCTCAAAGGTATGAAGAGATCAGTGGTACGATGGTTCGACGATACGAATGGACCGGTGGTACGATGGGCTTATTGGTACGATAGTGCGATGGTACGCAGGGTCTGGTGGTGGATACAAGGGTTCCGGTGGTACAAAGGATTAAGTTAAGTGATGCGATGGTTCGATGGTACGAAGGATCCGGCCGTAGAAAGGGTTCGGTGATACGAAGGCTCATTGGTACTACGGTTTAATGGCATGAAGGGTTTAGTGGTACGATGGTTCGACGGTGTGAATGGACCGGTGGTACTATGGGCTCATTGGTACAATTTTTCGATGATATTCAGGGTCCGGTGGTTCGCACCGCTTACTTGCGGTCAGGAAACCCATCGAACCCGCATCTGAAGCACTCAATCAATCATACCATCGCACCACGGGATACAACTGATGTGATTAATTTGACTGCCATTCAGCTCTTTATAAATGAATGCCCATTGTACCATAGAACCATCGCGCCATCTGGTAACAAAGCCAGGACTTTATAGCACTGCTATAACAAGCAATTGCTTTATAGCAAGCTTGGCCCCATAAACCTAATTCTTCCCTAATATTCCTATATACAAAAATATTTAATTTTTTTTTCTAGCATTTCTGTCGTAAATTCAATTTAGAACTGATGTGCTTCAGACAAGTCGTTTTTTCGGGCCTCTAGGCAGAGCTATGAGTAAACGCTGAATCAATCGATCGATCAATCGCTTTGCCGTGGAACTTTTGCCCTGTACTAATAATTTAAAACTTTGAAATTCCGCCAGCAAAAATTCTCTGGTACCACAACGACGAAGTAAATGTCTTTTTCCATCATAAATATGAGATCATTTATGAGATTAAAATTTTTTTATCTCAAAAAAATAGTGAGGGGCGATTCTGAATTTGCCCTTTGAAAATCTTCCCAAGTTAGTCCGACTGACTTTCATTGCGGTGGTGGCTAGAAATGAACCTGATTCCGTTCGTACCGTTGTACTGCTATTGTAATTCCCGCCATGAGACCGATCACCGCCAGTACCGGCAAAACAACGGCAGTGGCTTTCTGACCCGTGCTTAATACCGTTCCTGTAAGTATAAAAGCAATTTATGACATGTAAATTGGACATTTGACGCGGCTATCGAACGTTTCTCGCTATCTTGTTTTACGTAAAGCACTCGCATGCAAAATCAACTAGTTCATCCTATCGTAATATTAGGCGACACAAAAAAACAGTTTTCATCAGCCTAATCTTTTCGAAGGCTATGGCATTGTCTTTACGTTACATTGCTCCGTATTTGTGCAATCTTCCTGTACACTTTACCGTTGGCCTTGCATATGTCAAAATCGCCACGAAACCCACAGAATGGCTCATTCGGCGGGAAAGATGTGCGCTCCTTCCAATCAAAGCTCCCGATCAATATCGCCTCATTTTTCTCATCGGGGCAGTCCAGGAAGGGCTAGAGAGCAGCCACAATAAAGCTTCACACTTTGACCGATAAAAATTCAACCCGCACCCCTTTCCGGCAGAGGCTCGTTTAGGGTCTTTCCCAGTCGGAACCAGGATCGCTCATGGTAGAGTCAGGGGGTGTGCAAGGGGGAGAATTCATTTTTCAAAGTTTGACCCGAAATTCGGTCTTTTGTTCCTGATCAGTTTGAAGTTTGTGGGGTCTGATTTCTCAAGGGCCCCCTTGAGATTTCAAATTTCTTTCCAAAACTTCAGTTTTTCGATCGAATTTCAGGTTTATTAGAGTCTACTATAAGTACCTCATTAATAACTGCAAATATGAGATTAAAAACTTTCAAGAATGGTCCAAATTTGGTACACAATGAAAGTTTTTGAAATCCCAGGGGGGGGGGCTAGAGATATCAGACCCCCACACGCCCACAGGTCTCAAAATGGAACAATAAGCCAAATTTTTGGTTCAATTTTGAATGTTTCCTTTGCCCCTTTGCCCACCCCTTTGGCACTATCATGAGAGGTCCTGGTTGCGACTTTAGTAAGAACCCTAAACGAGCCCTTACACTTGCCGGGACGTCGTGGATTTTACCTCGAAACGGGCAAGGTCTTCGTTGAACTTGGAGATGACGTAATCGCTGTGTCGGTCGCCGTTTTCATCCAGGGTGATCAGTCCGTTGATGGGACTGGTAAAGGTGAGGGAGTTCTGCGTGAAATTGGCCAGCTGGGCGTGGTCGGTGACGTTGAACCCGTCAGACCTCAACTGCTTCAACGCATTCCCGTACATCACAATCGCATCGTAGAAGTGACCTTGAAATTCGAAACGGACCCTCATTTTATGCGACATTGTTGTGCGTTAGAGCAGTACCGTACCAACGACGACTTCCACCTATAAAAAGACCATTCATGCTTTAATTAGGTAACAAAAACTAAAACCGAATAATTGGCCATTTTTTGAAAGAAGAAAATTTCAATGATTGCCTGATCAACGTTAATTCTACTCTTCATCCAAAAAACACTTTCTCATGTGGAAAAAGATAATAAATCAACCCTTTGTTTCTGCTGCCATAACTCTAATTGTTACACGGCTTTTTGAGTAAAAGTTTGGAGCATTCGAAAACCAATCTTACAGGCTGTGTCTTCTCGTAGGTATAGCCAAACTGGGGCGAATAGCGTCGCACATCCTCCTCAAAAACAGCGTAGGCTGTGGTGGTTTCGGGTTTAATGGAGATCAGAAGGAGAGACATGAAGGCTAGACGTGCCACCTGTCATATATTGGTAAAGGTATGAGGTAAGGGCACTGGAATGGGCCACTTGCTTTCCCCGTACCCTGGAATGGGCCACCCTGGAATCATACCTTCCACCCAAGTTTTGGCTATCACTAAGGTTCTAAGCGACAGCGAATAATCGATAATCCGGTGGAACGCGTATCAGATATGAAAAAAATGTTTAAAAAAAAGAAATAAAAGCTCCATTAGACGATTGGAAGAAGTCCACTGTAGAGGTCGTTGACTACGCAGTGACTTATCTGTTTTTGATTAATTTGCGACAGAGCGCCCCCTGCCGCCCGGTGGCCCATTCCAGGGTACGGGAAAGTCAAGTGGGCCATTCCAGTGCCCTTATCTCACACCATAAGCGATCGTTTTGCCTTGGCTTTAAAGATAACTTCAGAATCTTACCGCATCATCGGAGTCGTTGGCTTTCCACGTGAACGCTCCGAAGGACAAGCTGGGAAACAATTCCACCCCTAGATACACCTGCAGGAAAAGTTGAAATATTTTGAAAATCGTCACACAATACAGACACAAATATCAGCTCAGCATTTTAACAACAATTGTTCTACCAGGGACTAAATGATTTAAATAATGAAATGGGTTTTTTACACTTCGAAAAATCGTGAGACAAATTCATTGTATTCCTTTTTGAAATATCGTGTTTACTTCGGGGAAATATTTTTTATTAAAATGTGTTGTTGGAACAGTGAGACAAAATATTGACCCTTGAAATGTTAAACCAACAGTCCGTGATGAACATGGCCCCAATGGCAAAACAACAATAGTTTTAAATCATTTGAAACGTTTTCTAGGAGTTTGTATTTAGTGGAAGGAGGATCAACACTTAAATGCCAATGACCCGACGAACGTTATTTTCCCCCAGAATGGTCTTCTTACGTATTCACTGGTGATCATGTTGGCCTCCGCAGCTGCTATCTGTAAACCATCACTGAATCATGACATACCATATCATGGTACGTGGTATACCACATCATGGTACGTGGTGTACCATACCATGGTACGTGGTGTAACATGGTCATGGTACGTGGTATACCATGGTCATGGTACGTGGTGTACCATACCATGGTACGTGGTGTAACATGGTCATGGTACGTGGTATACCATGGTCATGGTACGTGGTGTATCATACCATGGTACGTGGTGTACCATACCATGGTACGTGGTATACCATGGTCATGGTACGTGGTATACCATGATCATGGTAAGTGGTGTATCATACCATGGTCATGGTACGTGGTGCATCATACCATGGTCATGGTACGTGGCGTACCATATCATGGTACACCACGTATCATGATATTTGTCATTCAGAAGCTGTGTGGAGAACAATTGTACAATGACGTCATTATGTCACTTACCAGAAATTTTCGGACTAACTGGCCAGTCATCATCAAGAACACCACTATAGGCATACGGTAGAAAAATTGAAAACTTTATAACCAATCATATCACAGACAACTACGTGAGACTGACCTCTAGCATTGATCCTAATCTCTGGTAATATGGCGGCTATCTGCTTTTCCAAGTGACTTTCACCGAGGGTGAAGGTCTTAAATTTCATCGAATACTGAAATTTCGGATCGCTGTTCGTCACAATGGTAGTGGTGACTTTATACATGTTGCTGTAGAAGTCGTCGGAGGCCTCCGCGACAAAGAACGCGTTGCTGTAGTTCAACAAGGCAATAAACTTGAGGATCACGTAGGCGGTATTCTGCAACGCGAGAATCCGGCTAATCATTATATTGTTACAACAACCACATACAGAAATATCTGTATTCGGTAACAAGATACCCCAGTGTGTCTTTTTAATCATTCATGGACCTTTCTATTCCGTTCGCTCAACGGCATGCAAATAGAATCAGTGGTAGTTTTGTTTACCGTGTGTGTGACGGATATCCGGCTGAGGAACGGATAGGCCGTCATGTCTGCCTGGGTGCCCATTCCATCGGCCGGCAGCCCGATCAGCGGAACCTCAAGGAAGAAGGCGTAGTTGTAGAGGCTTTGAGCCGACTGGGTGCATCCTGCGACGAAGCAAAGGGACTTGGAATTTATCTTGAAACCTTCACTCAAAGGGGACGGATTTTCAAGTGCCAATTGCAGGATGGCTTGCGTTTCATGTTGTTATAAATTATTAAAGCCATATTTATGCATTCTGTAAAAATTTGTCTTCCCGTTGTTGTCCCAAGAATTTTGATTT
>LRSR01001749.1:0-24446 GCA_001579985.1 Hypsibius dujardini | reverse complement strand
ACGGGCTCCGATATACCACGAACCACATACCAAGACAAAGGGTTCCACGACGGGGAATTTGTATGCATAGAACTTGAGCCGCATTTATTAAGCCCGTTGAAGGGGAGGGTGGGCGTACTCTTCTGAGGGAAAATTAAATGTTTTGATGGGACGCTGATCAGTGTGTGGGGAGATTTTATTAGGGGGGAAAAGTCGATTCTCCAAGCAAACTGCCGGGGGGACTGAGCGAGCGAGGGAAAGGGGAACAGGGTCTGCCGTGACGGTCGATCGCTGTGTGTGTGTGTGTGTGTGTGTGTGTGCTTTGTGTGTGTCCTCTGTGTGGGGAAAAACTGGGTGTGTGAGAATGGAACACACACAAGGCGCGCGTGCGTACCGGAACCGCTGCCGACCGAACGGGGAGCTGAGCGCGGATCGAGTGTCGAGTATCGGAAAAAGTATATTCGTTGACGATCGTTCAATACTATATCGCCATACTGTGTTGTGAGTGAAACTGAGATGTAACTCAGGGTGGAGGGAAAGTTTGCATGTCGATCGTGTTTATCCTGTCATGTGAGAGGAGAGACGGCAGCATACTGTAGCACGTCTGGAACTCAGTTGAACGATTTGAGATTTTACGGCGACAACGCCACTGTAGAACCGGGAAGAAGTAAAAGTTTATGTCTGTGTATGATCAAGTTGATCCGGAGGCAGGGCGAAACAAGTGCGGGCACACAGGTAGACATGCAGATAGACAGACAGATAGCCAGACAGACCGCCAGACACACACAGACACACACAGACACACACAGACACAGACAGACACACAGACAGACAAACAGACACACACACAGATAGACAGGCAGACACACAGACAGACAGACAGACAGACAGACACACAGACACTCAAACAGACACACAGACACACAGACACACAGACACACAGACACACAGACACACAGACAAACAGACAGACAGACAGACAGGCAGATAGAAAAAGAGACAGACAGACAGATGGACCGACAGACGGACAAGCATGCAGGAGAATAACTGAGCCGTACCATCTGTTACGTAAGCGATGACAACATTTCTGCGTAATAAACTTTTAAAGGGCATGTTTTATATAGGCTTCCATAGACAGGAAACACTGAAGCAGCACAAAAGTCCCAAGTATTAAATTTAAACTTTAACGGAAGTAGCGATCAAACTGACTACGGACCGACAGACAACTCACCAGCCATTTAGCACGACATCATACAATTAAAGGAGAGGCAACAGGAGCACTTAGGAGCGCTAAATTGTTTTTGACCGAACATGCCTGTCCTCCTGCCTCGCCATTTAGCCGGGCAATTTACGATCTTCCCATGTGTATTTGACAAAACTTTTGTCTATAAAAGGCAACTGTGCTATGACAACTCGTCGCTCACTTTACTCTCACAAGTCAGTCAACTTACCGAAAATGAAAATTTTCTCCACTTCAACAGCACTTTCCGTTTATTTCCTGAACGTTTTTTGTTGTTGCCGCAATTTCTAACATTTATTTTGGGAATTATATTCCTACATTCTTGGCCTGGAAAATGTCCGCCCGCGGTCGGTGTAAACTGTCGTCTTCGAAGGCGCTGATTAGTCTTCCAGACATGCACAAGGTCAGCCACTGTGTGTACCATTAAGTCAATTCATGAGGTCTGTTTTACTGTTCTCGAGCATGGGGTAATTTGTCCATTCAAAGGCAGGGATGAGAGTATGATGTAAGACGTCATAGACGCTTCCTTAAAGTAGGGCTTCATCATGTGAATCAAAATCATCTCTCCTCTCTCTCGATACAGATCGCCCTTGCAGAAAGGTCGCGTGATGAGCAGAGCCAGCGGGGCGACTTAATTGTTAATCCCACCAGCAAATTCCAATTTGAAAGGGATGATTAAATGTGAGGCCACTTAGAATTTCAAAGGCACGGATAGGTCAAGATTATATTTCGGTGGAAAATATTTAGGGAAAACCGGAAACTGTCGATCTATATATGTGTATGCCCGCAGGTGAGCTGTATGTACAGTAAGCGACAGAATTTAATCTAATGGCAGGTCCCAGAGATGGGTAAAAGGGGCGGGGCACGGGTAATACTTGAACAATCAACTGATCAATCAGCGGAGCTCCCGAACAATCGGAGCTGAGTTGTTTGGTTAATTGTTCAAGTATTATCCCTGCCCCGCCCCTTTTGCCCATTTCCGGGACCTTCCGTTAGATTACATTCTGTCGCTTACTGTAATATTTCGCTCTTAATTTCATTTATTCCTTTCTCCGGTTATTTATGTCTAAAATTTGAAGAATTGTGCCGGTGATTTTATTGTCGCGGAACGTGTGCGCTGTATGTGACTACGTATTTAGCGGAGAGCTACTTGGAAAAATAATTTTATTGAAGGGATAAAAGTTTTTCAAGATGAAAAATGACCTCGCTTAATTACGTCTGGTTTCAAATAATAATTCCATTTTTAGGACCTCTAAACAAAATATACAAAATCACACTCACAGCGTAATATTATGGAATGATTTAATGCATTTTTTCCGTATTGTTATACTGTACTGTACTATCGCGTTAGCTTCGTGCAACAAACACAGCATTTTCAGTATATACTGCCCAGGCATAACGCACGAAATGGGGGGGGGAATCGTCCGAAGGCGGCGCTACAGGTGCGCGAAACTGACGCGGCATTACAATATTCGAATTTATATTTAAAATTTAAAGAAATATATGAGTGAATTAATTGTCAATGATTGTTGCAGATGAAAAATGGTTGTATTCAATTACTGTACGCTCCCGATCTCAAGGGTCGATAATGCCCCACCCCCGCTGATTCACATCAAGCTTCAGCGGATCGTTCAATTCCGTTCACTTGTCCGTGATTGGTCCGTTGGTTTTTGCCTGATCGGCTATGCTACCTTGCTTGATTGAAATGATGATTTCGGTTTCAAAATTTTCAAGTCAATAAAGTTTAAGTGAATCTGAATGAACAACCAAGCGAGCAACGGAACGTGTTTTCGGGCCGGACCTAAAAACGATCCTTGAGATCGGGAGCGTACATTATGTATATTTTCGAAATGTAATTCTGTGATGTAGAATTTTAGACAAACACAAACAATTAGTAGTATAATACCAAGTGATTTAACGTAATAAACAATCTCATTTCGAAACCACACATACTGTACGCTCCCGATCTCAAGGATCGTGTTCAGGTCCGGCCCGAAAACACGTTTCGTCACTCGCTTGGTTATTCATTCAGATTCACTTAAACTTTATTGACTTGAAAATTTTGAAACCGAAATCATCATTTCAATCAAGCAAGGTAGCATAGCCTGTCAGGCATGATGTAGAATTTCTGACTGATGTAAATTCTGTGATGTAGAATTTTAGACAAACACAAACAATCAGTAGTATAATACCAAGTGATTTAACGTAATAAACAACTAATTTCACATTTCACTGTTTGTTTAAAATTTAAAGAAGAAAGTGATGTTGGTGTTACTTTACTGTCGAGGGGGGGGGGGCATCATACTGAAATGTGACTACAAAAGTACTGATTGATTTTGCGTTTTTGATCCACCGTATATTATGACTGCAGTGAACCACAGGGTGTGCAGTCATAATGCACGGGTGGGTCTAAAACGCAGCCCCAAATGATGGAGACAGCACAGTGCTGTACCAACGTAAGCGGGGCACCCAAATGCGCGTCATATGAAACCGGAGGAGGGAAGACTTCCTCGTAATAATATTAGACCATAAGACACGTTCTCGCATCAGTTTCGTTGACCTGGTACAATAATGTGAATTGTCTTAACAAGTGAGCTCAGTCCAAGACATGAGAATCATCTCTTATGTATAAAATGGGACATAGTGCAAAGTGCAATGCAAACCACTTAAACGGGCGAATGTGAAAGAGTTGGATAAAGAACCCAAATTCAAGAGTGTCCTATCACCTTTTTTTAACGATTTTTTTCCAGTTCACGCAAACCCTTTCTAATTGTGGAAATTAATAAGCATAAGAAATAAATTGTGTTTTTATTGTTGCATTTTGTTTTGTAGAAACTTCTTCGGCCGGAGGAGATTGAGATCGAGAAGGAGGCCGCCAAACTAGCGAAGGAATCGGAGAAGGCCGTTGCTCAGACCCGGCGGTCGGCCTTCGAAGCCGCCTCGAAGAACCCATTTCAGCGGAAGAAATCGAGACTTGACCCCAAATCGGAAGCGAGAGCGCGTGCTCACCGAACCCGCTTCATTTTGGGCGTCGCCATGCCGGAACAGAGTAATGACTATCGAGTGGTGGTCTTCGGAGCCGGAGGAGTCGGCAAGTCTTCCATGATACTGCGGTTTGTCAAGGGAACCTTCAGGGAGGCGTATATACCCACGATAGAAGACACGTACACGCAGGTTAGTTATCTCGTCAAAACCTTTAATTAACTTCCGCACGTTTGCAGTCAGGGTCGAGAGGCCATCGATTTCTATATTTCACCGCTGGAACTCCGCGTGCTTCACTGTTTACATGTGTCTATAAAGTGGCATACCACCGCTCTTCGCCATCCCTGTCTGGATATGAGTGTCAGTGTCTGTGTCTTTGTCTTTGTCTATGCCTGTGTCTGTGCCTGTGTCTGTGTCTGTGCCTGTGTCAGTGGATGTGTCAGTGCTTGCGCATGTGTCTGTATCCGTGTCTGTGTCTGTGATTGTATTTGTGACTGTTTCTTATTCAGTGTCTCTGCCTGTGTCTGCCTCGTGTCTATGTCTGTGTCTGTGCCGGTCTCGTATCAGTGCCTGTATCTGCGTTTGGGTATCTGCATCGTTTGACCCACTGCAAATCCAATATCTCTGTAAGTTTCGTTTTTAGCTTCACAAAAAAAATTCTACTTTTTCAGGTGATAAGCTGCGACAACAATGTCTGTACCCTGCAAGTGACGGACACCGCAGGATCGCACCAGTTTCCCGCTATGCAGCGACTCTCAATATCTCGCGGTCACGCGTTCATCCTCATCTACTCTATATGTTCCCACTCCAGCCTGGCCGAACTCGTACCCATATACCAGTCCATTAGGGAAATTAAAGGCGCAGAGGCGATGCCTTCCGTGCCTATCATGGTCGTCGGAAACAAATGTGATGATGCGCACCGCGAGGTGAGGCTATAACATTCATATCGAGATGCGAAAAATCAGTCGAAGGTTGTGGCCAGACAAGGATAAATATACAGAAGTACAACTTGTAGACATAGACGTTAGACATTGAAACAAATGCAGAGGCACTGCCAGACAGCCAAACAACCTGTGGACTAACCCGAAACAGCACGAGCAAGGGCAGGCATCAGAAATAATGCCAAAAAAGATCACTGATTGACAAGGGAAGACAATCGTTGACATACAGACATACGTACAGACAAGCAAACAGACCGATGAAGAGAGCCAGAGACAGGCAGACAGACAAGCAGGCGGCAATCAGGCAGACAGACAGACAGACAGACAGACAGACAGACAGACAGACAGATAAACGGGCATTGAATGACACAGACATTGATAATGATATCCATCACGAAGATTGTTCAGACAAAGACAGCCGCAGTCAGACAGATGAAGACAGATAACTCAGTTCAAACAAATTATCTGGGCGGAGCCCGTGTCTTAATATTCGTGGACCGATTATATACCGTAACTCCTTGTTGCAGGTGACGACAGAGCTTGGAAAGAAAACCGCAACCAGCTGGGGCTGCGGTTTCATCGAGACCTCCGCTAAGACTTCCCACAACATCACGGAACTCTTCCAACAGCTCCTACAGATGGAGAAGAAGCGAAAAATGTCCCTCAATCTGGGTGACAAGAAAGCAAAAGGCTCAGAGAAACTCAAAGGCAAATGTGTAATAACATAGAGATGTCCCCTCAATTCGATGCATAGACATATCCATTATGAGGCTTTCTGTTGTATTTTCCACGCTGTCTGTATTAGGTTTTCTTTTCTGTAGCTTCTGTGCTCCTTTGAACAATGCGTAAACTGTTTCAGAAACCTTTGCTGGCAAATTGTAAATGGTTGCGGATTACAAAATGTTTGATGTCTAAACATTGTGGGACTGTCTGAAAAACGCAAGCTACTCAGACAAACTGATCAATTCAGCGTTTGAAGGAAGCATCAAACGGATTGTGATTTTGATTTGATATGAAAATAATATTTCAGGGCCAGGCTGAAAATTAGATCGCCCACGAAAAGGGTCGGAGGATCAATCCTGCGAGGATAACCAGAGGTCTCACTCTACTTAGATCCCATTACCACGTAGATCAGTTTCTCCATCAGATTGTTGCAGTGCTAACGACCACTCTAAAAAACAGTTGAAGGACAATATATAACTTCCACGGATAGGAAAAGAACCTGGAATACAGAATAAAAAACGGGCAGACGGACAAAGAGACAAAAAGAGACAAAAAGACAGAAAGATCGATACTTACAATCAGGTACAGGCAGGCGAACAGACAGACACACAGAATGAGGGATAGGGACACAGTTAAATAGGACATGCATACGCAGAAGGAGAGAAAACCAAACATTCTCAGACCGACAGCCAGACAGACCGACAAAGGCAAACAGACAGAGAGACAACACAGAAAGACTGAGAGACAGACTAACAGACAGACAGACAGACAGACAGACAGACAGAAACACAAACAGACAATCAGACAGACAAACAGAAGCATACAAAAATAC
Source organism: Hypsibius dujardini (assembly GCA_001579985.1). NCBI lineage: Eukaryota > Metazoa > Tardigrada > Eutardigrada > Parachela > Hypsibiidae > Hypsibius > Hypsibius dujardini. Next base: position 17,749 of record LRSR01001749.1, on the reverse strand, counting down.
AGGCACACACACACACAGGCAGATCGGCAAACAGACAAACAGACCTACAGACAGACAGACAGACAGGCAGGCAGACACATACAGACACAGACAGACAGGCAGGAAGACAGACATGCTGCAGGGGGACAGATAGACAGACAGACAAACTGCCGCTCCCTTCCGTAAATAGTGACAACAAACCTTCGTTCAGATGGAGTATCTCGGACTATCTCCTGATAAATATCGTTGTCCGTTGTCCGTTTCCCCGCCTAATGCAACTCGTCCCGATTGAAAAGTCCATTTCTGCCTATTCCCTGGCATATTTCAGCATCGTTCCGATCGACTCCAACCACTTCTTTTCCTTGCGGATGCCGATACAAATCCATCTCTGAACATTTTGGAATGATCGGCATGCTCGCATTTTTTACCTTGAATCAGAGCCAAAAATGATTATCGAATCACGCAATCAATCACACGCATGAAAGGTTATACCGTTGCTGAACCAATCAGCCAATCAAGTTAAGACACACATTGCGTTGCTTACCGGCACACGGCAGTGATCCGCTATAGCAGCCATGTGCCTTATAATATGATTTAGCAGGACTTAATACATGACCGTCCGAGCCAGACAGCAGACTTTGTCACAGGACGCATGACCAGTCTGCGTCGGCTCTGGGAGGACGGTAAGAACAAATCCAACTGCAAGCACAAGTAACCGAATACATCAATCAACGCATCAGGTGAACAGGCAATCAAGCAATAATTGATCGCTCAATCAATCAAACAAACTCATCATTCAGGTTTACCTTCAGTTTTCATTCCTCACAGTGTAAGATCAACTACTGCCACCTCTCTCCCGTACAAAATTGACTCATTCCCGTCCACTAATTACAAAATTCAAAATCAGAATTATCCCCAAATGAGCCGATAGACGGGCGCTGACCATTTTTGACGACGGTTAATAATAAATGTTTTAATCTATTTCGGCATGGCATAGTCGCTACTTGATTGATTGATTTGGTTCACTACTTCTGATACTGGGCGTGTCGCACAATTTCAACCAATCAATAAATTCGTTACCGATCTCGTTGGGCCAATCAGTCGACAGACCAATAAATGATTGGCGAATATTTCAGTGGAGGCGGACATTGATGTGTTCAATCTGTTCACTCAACTATAGATATATGAATGATATTGAATTTGCGCATGCGGCTTTCGTGATTGATTTGGCGACCCACGTCGAAGAACTCTCTCCTCTTCCTCTGCATCACTAGCTAGATTGTTATTCGGACTCCCTGGCGTAGCTCATCCCTTATTTTTACCCATCCACCATAATGTCGGAGCCTACCAAAGATGCCAAGGTTGCGGAAAAGAGGAAAAGTGGAGGACGAGTGGGAAGGTGAGAGGACTTTTTCTCATTGAGTTCTTTCTTCCACGGTGCCATGCCTTTTTTGCCCCCGCACTCTTTTCGCTTGATATTTCACCGCAACCTCATGATGGAATTTTCGCTTCACAAGTTCTTTGTCTTACGGGAGTTACGCTGGCGGCGGGGATGAGTAGTCGAAAATTTGTTAATTCTTGCGGGAAAATAAATGACTTTTCTCGGCGATATCTTCCATATCGTCGTCTCTTTTCTGATCGCACTGCTCTGACCTATCTTTTTACCACGTATCCACGACGCCATTTTTTATAACAACTTTAATTTGCTAATGAGATAATGTTGCTGTTGATGGTGTTCGTAGTTTTGCGGGAGAGCAGGGCAGGATTTTATTTGGTCTCATTAAGATGGCATCATTGTTGGATTGATTAATTGGTTGATTTGATTGATTAGTTGATTTGATTTGAGATCCAGACCTCGTTTATGGTTTTTTATATTGATAGTTCGATTGATTGATTGGCTGATTGGCCGGTACCTGAGACATGGGAGCCCGGAAAGCATCCTTACCTGCCTATCTACGTTTTCTCACCTCTATTTTTAGCGGCAACTAACTGTTTTCCTGGCATTTGCAGACTCTACTCCAAGGCCGTCTTCACTGGTTTCCGTCGAGGTCTCCGGAACCAACACGAGCACACCAGCCTGCTCAAAATTGATGGCGTCCTCAAGAAGGAAGATGTCGCCTTCTACCTGGGCAAGCGAGCTGCCTACGTTTACAAGGCAAAGACGTGAGTAAACTTTTTTCTGCGAGTGGCATGAAGTTTGGATGACCTGTCGATCATTGTGTATCTCTTGTCTGGCTGTTTCTCCGCCATCAAGTCTAGTCTGTATGTGTACAATAACTGTCTTTCCGTCTGTATTCCCGTTTTTTTGTCTGTCTGTGTGCCCTTCTGTCTTTGTGTCCGTTTGTGTGTTGTCTGTCTGTATGCCCGTCTGTCTTGTCTATTCTCGTCTGTTTTTCTTTATTCCCGTCTGTCTTATGTGTCTGTCTGTCTCCTGTCTGTCTGTCAAGTTTAGCCTATTCTGTTTGTGTACACTACTGTGCCTGCCTGTCTATCTGTCTTGGCTTGCTCCTCTTGTATCGCGTTTTTATCTATTGGGATATTTCCCTTTGTCCAATTGGTAGGACTAATTGGGCATTTTCTGCCTTTTTTTCCCTGTGCAGCCCGACTAATGTTCCCGGTCAGGCCCACAAGACCCGCCTGCGAGTAATCTGGGGCAAGATTACCCGACCACACGGGAATTCCGGTGTGGTGCGCGCAAAGTTCCGACGAAACCTGCCGCCGTCAGCCATGGGCAAGCGCGTCAGAGTGGTCAGTACTTGCTTTCTACCTATTTGTTTCTTTCATACTCGCGAGGCTCTTTTCTTAAAACTTAGTCACGTAATAGTGTCATTTGTTGTTTTTTAATCGAATAAAAATGAAATCCGAATATTTTTAATTTAACAACATATTTGCCGACTGAGATTTTGCATGAAAGACTTGTTTCTGACTATGCAAGTCTTTCAGGATTCTCTTTTGAATATGAAATTAAAATCAAATTTGTGATTTTTTTGTCCTTTTTTATAATTTTCGGTTTTCCCTTGGAATCGGGAAAATACCGAAGTGACTATTCCGGAAATAACCAAACCACTCTATTATTGCGGTTATAGTACGATTTTAAACGTGTTATAAGTGGGTCGTTTTTCTCTTGCAGATGCTTTACCCGAGCCACGTCTGATGATCCAGCTCTGTGACTCTATTTTTTCGATTCATTCTCTGCGTTCGGTGGTGGTTGTACAACGTCTCTGGCGAATAAAGAGTCCATACTGGAATTTTATCCTCTTGCGGAGGGTGGACAGAGAGAGGCAGACAGACTGCCGGATGACGGATATATGCACAGACAGACAGGCGGACAGACAGACGGACAGACAAACAGGCAGACAAACAGGCAGACATACAAACAGACAGACAGACAGACAGACATGCGGATACGCAGTCAGCCAGACAAGCAGACAGGCGTATGCGCAGACATTGATGCGTTCATACCAGTATAAGTATAGCCGCATAAATTATGGACACTCATGCAGACAGACATGCAAACGGGACTACTGCGAATCTCGAGCCAGAAACGTTGATGCATTAACTTAGTCGGTAAATGTTTATCGGCTTTTGAGCAAAAGCTCGCCTTTCCATAAGGGTCGTAAAAAGACACTGGATAAAAAATTATGGAGCTTGAAGCTTGTGCAAGTAAATTTGAACGATCAGGAGTAAATGTACAGTATGAAGCTAGAAAGGAGAAGCTCATCCGTCCTGGTGAGAAGAATCACAAGAGGCAAAACAAACATGCGTGTTCAACGCGTAAAACTTTTATAAGTAAAAACCACTTTTCGGGATCAGGAGACTCTTTACATTGATGCAGGCAAAATAATTACGGTCGTCGAGCATTACCAAAGTTGGCAAAGGGATTGCGACTAGCTTGCCCGGCACGGATGCGAACCGGCAGGGTCATGCTGATGCTTTTGGACCGCATTGACTGGTCCAGTTGGGTGTGGTCAGTGAGGTCCTTCAACGCGTCTAGCAAATATAAAATATACAGATTAACCTGTCGTTCTTTATATCCATCCACCTATCTGTTTGAGCCTATTTATTTGACTGACTGTTTATCTGTCTTGTCTGCCCATCTGACCGGTTGTCTGTCTGTGTATAACTGCTTGTTTGTCGTCTGTCTGTCTGCAACAGTCTGTCGTCGTCGGTCTGCCCGTTTTACCTTTAGTCTTAGAGCGTTTCTCCTTCCCGGCAGTGAGCATTTTGGCGGTCTGAATGGCCGCCAGTCGATCCTTCGGAGCGATCGAAAATCCATGAGACAAATCCGTTTTCACCCTCTTCCGTTCATCCCTAAACGCTTCCATCCATTTGTTTTTTTCATCAAGCGATTTGGCCAAGAGAATAGTCGAGAGATCCTTGTCTGGACAGACCATCACCCAACCGTGTTTGATGCCGGCGTCGTTCTGGTCCAAATCCACAATATCCACTTCGTCCAGGTCGAAGCGGCCTTTGTACGCGTACAGATTGCGCTTGAGGATGTCGCGCCGGCAGTAAATGAGCTGGTGATCAAAGAGGAAGAACGTGTATTCGTGAGTCCATGAGTTCTTGCTGGAGAGCTTGTTCAGGTCGCCGTAGTGTATCAGTTGCGAGCTCTGTTCCACCAAATCTTCTCCTAGAGTGAGACAAAGCATGCTTCAAAGTTTGGAAAACTAGCAGATGGAGACACAGACAAACAGACAGACAGACAGACAGACAGACAGACAGACAGACAGACAGGCGGACAGTTTAAAGACAGACACTGCGTTCCGAAAATTCTCAAGTCTATTTGCCCGTTTACCTTCCCAATTGTCAATGGTCTCCTGCCAAAGTGCAATTTTCTCCAGACACTCCAACCTTCGCTTCCGTTCGTTAATCATCCCCGTCACCGCCTTCATCGCTCGCAACGCCAGCTTTACACTCTGACAGTCTGGGTGGCCCTCCGGCGTGTACTTCAACAGCTCCGCCAGCTGTAGCGGGTACTTGCATATCTTCTGCACTGGTTGGAGTAGGAATCCGTCCAAGGAGATTTCAACCATTTCCTGGAGCATCCTGCAGTACCAATAGGGTTGTAAAGACACAGTGTATACTATAAAATAAATTTACGCTAACCAGAGGGTTTTAGGGAAGTAAGAAAAACAATATTGTGTTTAAAAGAAAAACTTGTATTTCGTCCTGTAAAAGGAATATTTTAAGTTATATAATATATTAACAACGATTTTGGGGCTTCATATTCATAATAACCCTACCGGCAGGCCTCAAAGAAGTGAGCATATTGCTTGATCTGCTTGAGCTGTTGCAGCTCCGCCGCGGACTGGGTGTGAAGGTTGCAGTAATCAGAGTAGAGGTCAGAGAAGCCGCGCTGATGCAGGAGGAAGCAGTGGCCGATTTCGCTGCGGTGGATGTTGTTGGCGGTGACGCTGGCTTCAAGGTCGGCTAGGAACTCGCACTGGAACTCATACAATTGTTCAACATTGCCGAATATGCATTCGATTCGGCCCTTGGAGAACATGTCGGAACGCTGACGGCATTTGTACAGATAGCCTGAAACGAGCATAGCCAAATTACACATGGATGTCTGTCTCCTGTCTGTTTGGTTGTCTATCTGTCTCCCTGTCTGTCTCCCTTTTCCTGTTTCCCTGTCTTCCTGTCTGTCAATCTGTCTCCCTGCCTGCCTCCCTGCCTGTCTCCCTTTCCCTGTCTCCCTGCCTTCCTGTCTGTCAATCTGTTTGTCTGTCTGTCTGTCTGTCTGTCTGTATCCCTGTCTGTTTTCCTTTCCCTGTTTCCCTGTCTTCCTGTCTGTCAATCTGTCTGTCTGTCAATCTGTCTGTCTGTCAATCTGTCTGTCTGTCTGTCTGTCTTCCTGTCTGTCTGTCTGTCTCCCTGTCGTCTCCCTGTCTGTCTGTCTGCCTGCCTGTTTGTCTGCCTGTCTGTCTATCTGCCTGATTGAATGAATGACAGGATGATTGTCAGAACGTCCTGACTGTATTCTTACCTTCAATAACGTCCTTCAAGTTCGCCACAAAATCCCGCTCATTCTTCACAATCTCCCGTACAATATTAGCCCGCATTCCCTCGGTTGAGCATTCCGCAATCTGCTGCTGCGGACAGTCCACCTCGTACTTGACTTGCGACCACAGTGACTCAATGTACAACGGGTTGGCCGGGCCGCCGTCTCCTTGCCCGACTGCCAACACGGCATCCTGTGATGAAAACGACGGAGGCGTTCTGCAGATAGGTCGCGGCGACGGCGAGGAATCCGACCCCTCGGACGAGGTCCTCGAGCATGTCCGTGCCGATCCGCTTCGATCCAGATTACTAGACTTGTCATCGGCGTCGTTGGCCGAGACGAAAGACGAGGAAACCAAGTGGCGATGTGGTGGTTGACTTCTTGAGCGCCGCATTGCGGTGGCCGCTGTGCATAGACAAGAGTCCGTTAGTTTTAAAGCCGCAGAAAAAGACAAACAAACAGACAGACACAGAGGCAGACAAAGACACAGAGGCAGACAGGCAAGCAAGGAGGTAGGGAGGCAGGCAGACAGCCAGACAAACGAGCAGGCAAACAATCAGACAGACAGGAAGACAGGGAGACAGGGAAAGGGAGACAGGCAGGGAGACAGACAGACAGACAGACAGACAGACAGACAGACAGACAGACAGACAGACAGACAGACAAACGAGCAGACAAACAATCAGACAGACTGAGAGTATTACCGATGGTTGTTGAGGTTGCGGTTGGAGTGGAGGTTGTCGGTGGTGGTGGGTCAGACGAATAGTCAGAGGATGTCGGTCGAGCAGTAGGACGGTGATGGTGGTGATCGTTCTGTCGTGAAGAACTAGAGAGGTCGTCGTCGCCCTCGTGACTGATATCCACAATCCCGCTGTCCGCACTGGTCGGCTTCCGGATCCGCTCGAGATTCATGAGTGCCGGGTTGACCGGTTTCAGCAGACCTTCCTCCGCTCCCATATCGTAAAAGACTCTACAATCGATTACGCAAGTATTATTCTATTTGACAATTAGACAGCCAATTTACCTTCATGCATGTATGTAATTAAAAAAGTATCGTTTAACTTAAGGAATTTACAAGTATCTATTAGTTGGGCCAAGGGGATCAAGAGCTTCCTTGAACGGAATTGCTTCCTGTGGTGTACAACTGCGTCAATTGAGGCGATAAGCACAGATCATCTCTGGTCAAACATTTTAGAATTCCATGAAATGTGTAAAGTAAATATTGTTTAGCGGAGCAATAAAATAAAGGCCACGGTCGTGCAAGCACGGCAGGGTCTTCCGGGTGTTGGTGCACGACTCCGTCGCGATGTCGCGAGGATTTTGCCCCACGAACAGCAGAACATTAGTTCGATCACGGAATTACCAAAAATGATTGTCCGTATGAAAATTTCGTGGCCAACAAAGTAGGCAAGCAACTTGAAGTGACCCGTGAGCCTCTAACAAACTGAGCGTCAAAGAGTGTAGAACCTCAATGTTTCAGCGGCGACCTTAACTGAATCAAGTAGTAAAATCAGTAAATTATCATAAAGCCTCATTCACGGAAACATTTCGCGAGCAGCGGAGCAAGCAAAATATTTGAACTGCCCCGAGGTCCTGAAGAGCCCGGAGAGCACTTCACATTCGAAAGACAAAACAAAATTTTTGAAGCTCAATTTTCGATATGACTGTTAATTAATTTGATAGTTCAATCAATAAGTTGTCACCCAAAGACAGTCGTGAAAGCATTACGCCCAGGATGAGGAGAGCGAACACTTTGGCTTAACCAGTGAGCAGGGAACTGCTGACGCGGAAACTCACCCGTGGTCCTCCTCCGCCGCGTCTTCCCGCTCCACCACGGGGGACTCCTCCGTCACATCACACTCAAAGGAGCTCCTCCGCGGGGTGGCCTTCTGCAGTCGCGCCATCATTCCGCTCCTCAAGCTGACCAAACTCTTCCGCATCCGCTGCATCACATTCCTCTCCGGCAGGGCGGAGGAAGACGAGGTGCTGTGGTGCGTGGTGCTTTCCTCGTGGTGCTCCCGCCACTGCTGTTGCGGCGTGGCTTCTTCCCGACCCTGCATGCACAGATCCGCGGCCACGGTGTGCGCTGTCGGCATGGCGACTCCCAAGGTGGAGACGCGTCGTTTGAACCGACTCACGTCCGATTGGGAGCGCTGGATCGTGGGCGGCGGTGAGGGAAAAACTCCGGGAGGGGAGGAAGAAAAGGAATTATTTTCCTCCGACACGTAGGCGCTGCTCCTACTGGTCTCCGGGTCAGCTTCCGGCTTTCTCCGACTGACCGGTGGTTCCGAGTGCTCTCGGTTGCATGGGTAGGACTTAGTCCGACTGTGCAGTCTGTTTACGGCGTAGGCATCCTGTGTGGAGTGGTGGTCCTACAAGTCGGGGGAAAAAAGAAATAAAAATGGAGATGCAGAAAAAATATTATTTTGACACCTGTGTCGCGGCAACAATAACGGGATTTTGAGGAGGATGGAAAAAATTAGAGCAAAATATGTGTGCGGTCGGTGGCAGAGGTGAGAGATCGGTGTGTGGTGGGTTAGAAAGATAAACACATCTTTTGGACTGTTGATTTACGAGCAGTAGTGACAGAGGAGGGATGTGCGTGAGGGATTATTGTTGACTTGAGCAGACGCAGCACAGGAAGCAAAGAGCAAGGCTGGCTAGTCGGTGGTTTTGTTGTCTGCCTGTGTCTGGGCTCTGGGCCTGCGTCGCTCTTTTGTACGTTGTGTGCGCAATATGGACATAACAGGTGAAATATTTTTGTGTCAAGTGGTCACTGTCCTGAAGGGCCGTTATGAAATTGCCGTAAAAAGACATAATTTTCCCAGGGAAGAAGTGTCACGAAGGACCTGAAATACTGGGCACTAATGCATTTGACATTCAAAGGAAAAACGGTTGGGAGCGCACGTTTTCTTTCTACGATTGCTTGAGTAACTGTACGGGACGCAAATCATGGCTTTGTCTGTGTCTGTGTCTGTGTCTGTGTCTGTGTCTGTGTCTGTGTCTGTGTCTGTGTCTGTGTCTGTGTCTGTGTCTGTACCTGTACCTGTGCCTGTGTCTGTGTCTGTGTCTGTGTATCTATTTTTGTCTGTATGTTTTCTGCTCTTTATTCTTATCAATTTTTCTTACGATTAGTCATTTTAGTTTCCAATTAGCCTGATCGGGACTTACCAACCAGTTTTGAACATCGACCCAGCAGAATGCATGAAGTAATACAGCTATTCCGACAATTACCGGTATGTGCGTCGCGTGAGTCCAGAAATAACGGGCAATGATTTCCAATAAATAAAAACGAGATCATATTTGGAATAATTTTCGAGACGTTTCAGACTAAACCCTGACAAATTCAATCGAAGCCCATTCGACTGGCGATGGCATTTGCCTGCGACAGAATGAAGTGAAAACTGTGTGCAGTATGCAAGTAACAGGAAGTGAAATTAACGAAGTGTGAATGATGGTCAGTCAAGGGAAACGTCACACTACATTGCTCTTCCTTGTCTTTCAGCTTGACCACCTGCCGGCAGCTGCGAATCAGACTCTGCGTTTCTTCGTACATCTTGCATATCTTGTGTCTGCTCAGTAGCGTGGAACAGACGCTCTACTTATCATCTTTGGATCTCATTTTTTTATAAAGAAATATTGTTAGCGGCCACCGATTTAAGCTAGGTCTTTTTCCACGGCGTTCCGCACCGCTGAAAAAATACAGGAGCAAATTTTTTAGCATTTGGGCGACGAGACTGCATATCGTTGACTGCATCGTATGCGTCCATCTAGACTTATCGCTGCTGATTCATGTCTTTGCTTAACAGCTTGTCTGTCTGTTCGTCTGCTGCCTGCCTGCCTGCCTGCCTGCCTGCCTGCCTGCCTGCCTGCCTGCCTGCCTGCCTGCCTGCCTGCCTGCCTGCCTGCCTGTCTGTTTATCCGCCTAACTGTCTGATTGCTTGTCTACCGGTTTATGTGCCTTTATGCCTGCCCTGTGTGACTGTCTTCTTGTGGCTTGTATACCTTGTATATCCTTTTATTCTTCGACGTTGTCTGCATTAGCTGTAAAAATTTTTAATTAATGCGTAAAGCATAAAAAATATCTGGCTATACGGGAAAGCTGCATTGGAGGCCAAGATTTACCTGGTGTTCACTGACATTTAATTGCATTTACTGTTGTAAATTATACAGCCCGGATTTCGTCTAGGACCATGCAGTGCGTGGCTAGTGCACTTACGTGTACATAACGCGGAATTAGGTAATAAAAGCTAACTAATATTACCATAAAGTTGCATTTGTCTAGACGACAAGTTAATTAATATCTGTAGGCAATTTCTATATTTTTTCTCAGGCAACAGTACCACGTCCTATGGTACCATAGCCGAATGTTAATGTGTCAAATTAATCCGAACACGAAAGGCAAGTTTCTCGCAAAGTCAATAGTAACTGTACACACAAAATCACTCCGATTCCAACTCCTTTGCATTCATACAGGTGTTACCGACAGCTTCAGGCAATTTTAAAGCGATTAGGCCTATAATTAGCCATTGATCCGCCGGAGTCCGTCGTAGCCAACAACACAGCGTACTAGTGCGTGCTAAAAGGAACGGACATCCAAGTGTCTGGTGGTGCCACTTCTTTCAACAACATCTTAACGACACGTACAGCACAGTCTCTGCAACCACAATCGGAAACAGCTCATTTGAATGGGTGTTGAACACTAGGCTTGTTTGTTCACAGTTTGAGCTGTTGCAATTATTCTTTCGCATGAAAATTGGGCTAAAGACCAACAGAGATGGAGAACAGGACTGCCGATTTAGTTGCCTATCCAGTTGTTCTTGTACAGACACAGTGAGACAATTAACAGGCAACGGACAAAGAGGCAGACAACGAGGCAGACAGAGAAACAGACAGACAGACAGACAGACAGACAGACAGACAGACAGACAGACAGACAGAGAGACAGACAGACAAACGGCAAGACAGGTAGGCAGACAGATTGACAGACAGGGAGACAGGCAGGGAGACAGACAGACAATCAAACAGACAGAGAGGAAGACAAAGAGGGGGACAAGCAGACAACCAAACAGACAGGCAGACAGGCAGGCAGATAGACAGGGAGACAGACAGACATGCAGGCATGCAGAATGACAGACAGACAGACAGACAGACAGACATCGAGGACTAGCAACAAAGCTTCAGACGTATGCTTTTTCTTTGGCTCCACAAGCACAAGATTGATCCGTGATGTTGCTGCAGATGTGGCCAACTGACACAGGTTCCTAAGTGCCACAGAGGAAACAAACCATCTTGAGAGACCCCGCGAGCGTAAAATCACATTGTAACGCAACTTGTGAACTGTCACAGTCTTTCTATTTTGCTCGCTGATCTCAAAACCACAAACATATGTTATTGTACTAGTTCACTTGGATATGAACAAAAACTCGACTGTTTATGACAAAATCAATAGGTTCGTTCGAACTCTGTTTCTAGGATCTCATTACTGGTAGATTTCAATATCTACGATTCGTATCCGAATAGCCCAACAGAGCGACAAGAACACACAGTAGAAAAAACATTCGTTAAGAATCATTCAAGCAATTCCAAGACTCATCCTTACAGTTTTTACTTCAGCCCAATGAAAGCAAACGCACAGACAGACACAGACACAGACACAGGCACAGACACAGACACAGACACAGACGCAGGCACAGGCACAGACACAGACACAGACACAGACACAGACACAGGCACTAGCACAGGCTTGGGCACAGGCGCAGACACAGATACACACACATGCAACAGTCAGCAAAAACAGATAAATTAAGGCACTGATCACTTGATGGACAATCAGACAAACAGCGTCTGATCATCCCCTCACAGTACATTCACAGTTCCCCAACACCAGGCCACGGACGTTGACTTTGACCACTTCAACTATGGGATGAGTTCTATTTGTTTAGTTCGATGTGTCTCTAACCGAAAATACAACATCCGTCATACAGCACCATGAAGGGGCTTAGAAGAAGACAGTGCCAAGTTTGCGCTGCTTCGAATTCTAAGTCAACACAAAGAAAGTCTCTCACAGACAGTCGTGCTCTAAAACGTGTCTGATGGACAGCGCTAGTCCAGTAATCAACCGGAAGATAATGACATATTAGGGCGACCTTTCCAGTGGCTCTTTAATCATTTCAACACCACATGTCTACACACAGGTCGTTTTATTGTGAATAAAATTATACTTTTTTCAATTCAATCGGTGGATAAAGAAATTATCTGTACATTTAATTTCAGTTTAAATATCAACAAGAAGTTATAATCACTTTGCATAATGTGTCATTGTGTCGGTTGACATGTAGATGATAGATCTCCAGTATCGACTGCGGGGCTACCTCTCACAACCGTAAATTGATACCTTTTGTGTCGGCGACCAGTTGATGATTTAATTCTAATTGGATTTTTTCACAGCTATTGATTGTGTGTCTGCACCCTACGTAGCTGCCGGCAGATCTAGTTTATGGACATAGCAGACATGTGTCATTTCTTTCTCTTTTTTTCCTTCATCTATTTAAAGAGAACAACATTGCAAAAAATGCGTGACACGTTAAAGAAACTGACGGAACAGTTTATAAAAAGCATAAATCAGCATAGGGGCCTATGCTACGCTTTTGGTGTCAGTCAGTTCGCGGATGCAAAAAGCAAAAGTGGGCTTCATGATGAGAGAGTACTGATTTGATTACCTCTGGTAGTGACTTTGTGAGCTTATGGGTTATGCATGTGTATTAGTCCTTTAGCACTCTTGCGAGACAAATTAACGGTTTCAGGCAAGTTTGGCATACGTTTGTACCTGCGACTCCGTGTCTGTGTCTGTGTCTGTGTCTGTGTCTGTCTGTGTCTGTGTCTGTGTCTGTGTCTGTGTCTGTGTCTGTGTCTGTGTCTGTGTCTGTGTCTGTGTCTGTTTCCCGTAGTTGTGTATGTGTCTGCGTCTGCTCCTGCATCTGCGTCTCTGTTTGCCTGTCTGTTACACTATTTTGTCTGTACGTCTACTAAAGACATAAAGCAGAACCCCCGCGCTTACCGTTGATTTAAATCCTTGTCCGCCGCAGTGGTTCAAATCTCCATCATCTCCCAAGCTACCGCTAAGCACATTAACTCCGCCAATTCGATTATTCCGCAATAAAACCTCCCCATTACTGGTCTGACTCCGTCTACCACTACACTCCACAGCGTAACTGTCCATCTCCTCGTCCGCCGCTCCGATCGTCTTGAAAATTTCATCAACAATCTCGTCGAACGTCGGTTGTTGGGCAGTGGCGGGCGACACGGTCCGCCCCATGCCCCGTTGCTGGTGATTCGGAGGAGGGTAATTGATGGGCGGTGTCGTCACCACCTTCCGCATTCGTGCCGAGCTCCGCGCGGGACTGTTTGACGACGTGGGAGGCGTGGCAGGCGGTGTCTCCTCCCGTTCCCGTCGTGAGGGGATTTCGATGTAAAACTTGGATCGCCGAGGCACGCCGTAAATGCCGTTGTTACCAATTTTCCGTGCGGAAACGCCCTTCCCGTGGTCTGCCTGAATGTCTGGATCCTTGCCGCGGAAACCGGCCCAAATGTCTGCAACCGTTTGAGCTCTAGACTCTTTCCTCGAGTCATGTGTGTCGCGAAGCAGACGGTTGTCTGAGTCGTTCGCCCAGTTGTCTGGAACAGGCACTGGTCTTGTCTGTCGCCAGTCGTTTGATGTCTGGTTCCTTACCGGAAGTTCCGGACGACTGTCTAGCACCATGTCTGAATCCGTTTCACTTGTCTGCGACCGTTTATTCGAGCTCAAATCCTTTCGCCGAAGCTCCCCCCAATTGTCTGGAACACGTGCCGCAACTCTCTGTCGATGCCCATTAGAAGTGGGCGTCTTGACGTGAAACTCAGGTCGACCTTCTGAAACGATGCCAGAATCCGTTCCACTTTTTTGTGAGCGTTCACTTGCCGGTAGGTTCTTGCCTCGAAACTCCGCCCGTTTGTCCGGAAAATTCTCCGCATTTGTCTGTCGACAATCATTAGATGTCTGCGCATTAACACGGAACACAGGCCGGTTGTCGGAAACGATGTCTGAGTCGGCTTCACTTGTCTGAGAACGCTTACTCGCCCCTAGGCTCTTCCCCCGAAGCCCCGCCCAATGGTCTGGAACCCCGTTTGAGTCTCCGGAATCACATCCCGCAGCGGAATGATCCTTCGCTCGAAGCCCCGCCCAGCTGTCTAGTGCCGCCGTATTGGTGTACCGCGCACCCGGAGATACATCCGCGGCCGCGCCTCGGTTCACGCGCGGGACCTTCGGCGACAGCTGCGGCGACCGCAGTCCGTTCTGTGAGACATTGCGTGTCACAGTCACCGTCGCGGCTGGACGGTTCTTCGGACCGCGCGGCGGAGGAATCGGCAGTCGACCGGTCCGGTCGCACGAAAGGTTCTCCGTTGGGTCATCGTCCACCGGACGGACTCCCGCAGGCACGAAGTTCGTGACCGGTTGGGTCGCCCGTCGTGGACCCAGACGGAGCGGCGTATTGCGTCGCTGGAGCACTGGATGGATCGGCTGGGCTCCGGTCCGGTAGAAGGACGGCGAGGGATGACCGCGGTGGTTGATGGGGGAAGGTCTCCTGCTGTTGTTGATGTAATCCTGGTGGGTTTGATCGTGCTGTCTGGATCCGACCGACAGAGACGCGGTGGAGACGAAACGATCCGTCATAATTGCGACTATGTGTCTTTTGAAGATCCAGTCAGACAGGCAAGTGATTGGGACGAAGCTTTCTAACTATCGCTCATTAATGATGAATTCTCAGAAAGCGCAATTCGTATGCGCGCGTTGATTGCACCCGTTGTTTTCGTCAGTTCATCAAATCGAATCACGAAACATGCAGCACCCCAGATCCGAGCAATTCTACCGCCTCAAAGTGCAGATTAAACCTGAAATCACTACCCTGCCTGGAAATCCAAACAGACAGACAGATGATTGGAATTGAGCTTTGCAGCTATCGCTCATCAGCCTCGCGTTCGCAGTTAAGCGCGTATCATAAGCTTGCGTTGATTAAATCCGATCTTGCAATGTCTGACGACCGTCCCGAACTTTGTTGATTCATCGAATTGAACCGCAGCACTCCAGAATCCCGTGAGTCCTCTGTCTCCCACGTGCTGATTGGAGGTCAGAGTAGGTACGGTACGTCGCGCCGACAGGGCAGACAGACAAGACAAACAGGGCACGCGTGCCGGGTAATGATGAGAACGATGAAGGGGGCCTTGTTTTATTCCACTTATTAGAATAATAGTCCGAAGAGAAATCGAAGAAAGATTTTGTGTCGCGTGAATCGGGGGATCGTGAGATGGCTCAGACAAATGAGCGTGTGGTCTGCGGAGCTAATGCGAATCGTGTCGATGATTGATGGGCTTGCGTTCTACATTCCGGTACGTGATGATGATGATGAGGCAGGCAGGCGTCGGCATTGAGAGTTTTGTTGGAGGTATTCCGCTGCTGCTGCTGCTGATGTGGGTACATGGTTTGGCCTAGAAAGGAACAGAGCAAACGGATGGGAATGAAGAAAGAATGTACAATTAATAGCTGCAAACAAGCAGGTCCTTTGTCAAGGTAATATGGCGTGGCGTCAGTGTGTTGCCTAAGCAAAATGAATTTACTCTACGACCGTAGGGTGAATCGGGTGGACCGATCGCGCGATGAAGGCCAGAAAGATTAA
Source organism: Hypsibius dujardini (assembly GCA_001579985.1). NCBI lineage: Eukaryota > Metazoa > Tardigrada > Eutardigrada > Parachela > Hypsibiidae > Hypsibius > Hypsibius dujardini. The sequence continues at coordinate 2,050 of LRSR01001749.1, read as the reverse complement.
GGCTTGTTAAAGTGTGGTAAATGACGGTTTATTAGTTCGCCGAATATATATGTGCTGACGACTGCGTGTCTGGAGCGCATTTGGTACTTCGGTGGGGTACTTATAGGTTCTTTAGAACTGGTTTTCATTTAGGGAAAACACTGCCGGCTTTATATTATTCTAATTCCTGAAAATTCTTCGGTCATTTTGTTCATGTTGCCTATCTGCGTATCATCTTCTCTACATGTCTGACTCTTTGTCTGTCTCTTTTTCTGCCTGCCTGCCTGCCTGCCTGCCTGCCTGCCTGCCTGCCTGCCTGTTTCACTGCCTGAGACTGGTTGTCCCCATGTCTGTCGTTTACCTGTCTGTTTGTCTGATTGTCTGTCTGCTTTTAGTCTGCTCGTCCAATTGTCTGTTTGTCTGCCCTTTCTGCCTGCCTCTTTGCTGGCTAAAGGACTGACTGTCTAACTATCTGCTTATTTGTGTAATCTCTTGTCTGCCTCCATCACCTGTCGTAAATTTTCCGCATGTGCCGTTTGTTTGTCTGTCTGCCTGCCTTTTCATTGCCCATTAATGGACTTTTTTGTGCGCTTGTCTTTTGAAAAAATAGTCTAATTATTACCCTCCCCACATTCAGTCAAAATTTTGCGTTTTAAGTACAGCAAATAGAAGATAGTCCGCTAGCCTTAAACTGTTGATGTACAAATTCCTCATAGGTCTTCCTCAATTCGATCGGTCAGCCTGTAATCCAATTCAGTTTTTAAGATAGTTCTTTCGGCGCCGCATTCTATCCAAAAGCTAATTGTCTATAATTGCCTGACTGCGTGGGACCGTCCAGATTATCAACTATTTTCTGTACTAATTTTCTTACCGGAAATGAGGCTAAATAAGCGCAGACAACACTCGTGCCGGCAACAAATATGGTGGCGCCGTCATGACGGACATAACACATCAAGTTATAAGCCGAATTTGATTACGATTCATTAATCCATAAAACAGGCAACTCCTCCACGCGCGCGCCACATCCACATAAACAATAAGTCTGAAAAACGACCCGGATCGCGTTGAATGAATAAATGATTGAATGAACAGACACAGCAGAAGCTCCACCAACACAAATGATATCAATACTAAAACGTAGATCGAGAGAGAGCGAGGTTAAAAAAAGTCGACAGACCAGCGAAAAATAATCACAGATTACCGCCACCGCCGAGAGTGTAAATTAAAAAGCGCTGCCTCTCTTTCGACGCTGTAATGCAGTCATCATCGTGTCCGGTGAAGAGGATCGCTAAAGAGAGATAGAAACAAAAAAAAATCAGAGAGAGAGGCCGGCACAAGCAACTGCGACCACAGGACACGAAGAGAAACTAAACTGTTGAGAGACCATTATACGTCAGTTTGGCAACGCGCGAAGCTCTTGACGCGCGTGTTAAAAACACTCTTCACGTTTTCGTTTAGATCGCTTCTCAATTGAGGTCTGAGAAGGACGAGGGAGCTCGGAAAGTCATGTTTGTACGGTTAAAGAGTGATCGAACGGCGGCGTATGCTTCTCTTCTCTTGCTACTGTTTGTCTGCCTGTCTGTCTGTCTGGCTGTTTGTCTGTCTGTCTCCCTGGCAGTATGTGTGATGTACTGTTGTGGGTTCTTGGGGTTGTGTCTGCAGGTTGGCCAGCAGGTAGCTCTCTCTGCGGTCTTCTTGTGAGACCACTCTGTTGTATGGGCACCTTCTCTTTGCGAGCCAAAATGAAGAGTCACCACCCTTGTCACTCAAATCAATGTTCCATGTATACAATAGTGTACAGAGAAGAGAGCTTGCGATTTGTATCGGGGGACTGACTGCATGGTTCGCTCGGTTTCATCGCAAATGGTGAGCTGCACACGGGGGATGTTTACTTGACCGGTGAGATTTGCCGTCGCATTTTTGGCACATCAACAACAGATCCCATAGCGTTGTGCCAGGCTAGTATAAGCAGCAGTCCCTCGCAGCTGATGGATCAGCCGGCGGTGGGGGTGAAAAGCAGACAGAGATTGAGACAGACAGACGACTGACTGACAGACAGACAGACAGACAG
>LRSR01001748.1:0-22450 GCA_001579985.1 Hypsibius dujardini | reverse complement strand
ACCGGACCTGCAACGAACAGCCGCAGCGATAATCGACATCGAGATCCAGGGAACATTCAGGGTTTGGCTTTTGCACGGTTGATCGGGAATGTAAGTGACTGGCCGTTAGCTTGATTGATTGATCGGCTCCGTTTCTAACCGATCATTGGAAGCCAATACCGGTGATTGATTGATTGATTGATTGATTGCTTTGATAGATCAGTGGAAGCCCATGCCGGTGATTGATTGATTGATTGATTGCTTTGATAGATCAGTGGAAGCCCATGCCGGTGATTGATTGATTGATTGATTCATTCATTCATGGAACATGGACAAAGCATCCGAAGATTCTCCACGGTACCTCGACAAATGCGTCGGTGGTCTCCCCGCTTCGATCCATCACGGGGAGATGGCGCGCCTCGCAGATTTTGACCTTTACCGTCGCAGGCTGGAAAAGAAGTCGTAGGAAAAATGTTGAAAAAGCATTTTCAAATTTTCCAAAAAAAAAAAATTCAGCCGCAAAAACAACAAATTTATTGACGACAATTTTCTCGATTAATTAAACTGCCTTACCATGGTGGAAATTCGACAGCAGAAAATGCAGTGCCGAACTATAATTACCGCTGCCTGCCGAAAAACAAGCGACAAATTAGCAAGCTATTTTTGCCATTTTGTTTCTGAGATTTTTTTCTACAACAAATAATCAATTTTGACGCTCAGACCGGTTCGCGGAATATTCCCACATGTTCGCGAGACAATCAAACTTGTTCGCTAAACAATCAAATCTGTTCGCCCGGCAATGGGATTTGTTCGCGGGGCATTGGGATTGTTCGCGGGGCATTGGGACCTGCTCGCGGGGTATACACACTTGTTCGTGGGGTATTTGCTCTGGTTCGCGGGCTTTCAGATTTGTTCGCAGAGAATTCACACATTTGTTCTCGCGCCCTGACTTTGTTCCTTGTTCGCATCGTTGTTCTGTGCTGCTCTGTCGATTGATTGATTGATTGATTGACTGATTGGTTACACTACTCGTACATCTTTCATCTTCTTCCATTCCAAAGCCAGGACAATATTACTGTTTACCTGTTTGTGGGTTGGATGTTTTGGCAATGGCGAATTCGCATCCCGCAGCCCATTCGCGGCGCATCCTCTGGAAGAGCCAAGGCACGCCGGACAATCACACCGACGACGACGTCTTCCTCCGCGAACTCCGCACAAACGTCAACCTCCGCACTTACCGTTTCTCCGAAGCCGTCACCGGGTCGGCAGTTCTCATCCAACAGATTTGTCTTGTCATTTTCTTTACCACCATCTACGCCTTCATGTTGGAGGGGCGACTGTCCGCATGGGAAGTGATCACGGGATTTTCCGTCACTCTTGTCGCTCTCCACCTCGTTTACCGCTCACTCACACAGGACCGCCTCGCACCGTCGCGGAAAGAATTGCATACGTTTCTTGTCATTTACGGATTTGCTTTTGGGATCTCGCCGATCTTGTCGACGCTGACGAAATCGGTCAGCACGGACACCATCTATTCCATGGTAGCTGGTAAGGCAGTCCTTCGCTTGATTGACGTCTTGATCGATCCGCACTGCATTTCGTCACTTGCTATGCCAGATGACGATGGATTGATTGATTGGGCTGATCTGTTTCATGGTAGCTGGTAAGGCAGTCCGTTGCTTGATTGATGTTTCGATTGACCTGCACTGGTATTAAATTCATTTCGTCAATTGCCATGCCAGATGACGATGGATTGATTGATTGGGCTGATAATGTTTTACCTTTTTTATTTTCAGTAAATTAGTTTTTATGGTTTGACGGTTACCGAACAGCTTGTGCTTGCTTGTTATAAATTTAAATAATTTAGTTGAAAGTTGGATTGAGTGTGACTTTCGAACGGTTCACCTCTCCCAATTTCAGGCATGCTTCTGGCCAATCTTGCAGTGCACGACTACGGACCGCGTGCCATGGTTGTTTCCCAGGCGTTCTCCCTCAACGCCGCGTTCGCCGCCGCCGTCTGCTTGGCCTCTCGTCTCTCTTCACCGCTTGACGCGTTCGCCCTAATCATCGCCGCAGCCGGAATCTTCGGACTGTGGCCGCCGATGCGATCCGCTGTGAAAGAGAAAAGACCGCGTCACTTTGTCTGGATCGCGCCGGCACTGGTTCTGGCGGATTTTCTGTTGATTGCCGTCATCAGCCGATTTTTCGCCGTCCTGTTTGTGCTGTTTTTGGCAGGCATCGGTCTGCTGTGCCCGGCACTTTTTGTGTATTTGCAAAGGTACAAGACCACCATTCACGGGCCGTGGGATGAAGCCGTGATAGCACCTTTCGACCCAACGTCTACAACACCGCCACCTGTAGGTGGAACGGACGACGGACCAACGCCTCTTTAAATTGCGTACGTATCTGCGTCTTTCGATAAATCGTCTGTCTGTCTGTCTGTCTGTCTGTCTGTCTGTCTGTCTGCTGCTTCGACTGTTGTCCCTCTGTCTGTCTGTCTGTCTGCCTGCTTCGACTTTTCCCACCAACTATTGCCACGTTCACGCGGTCAGGCACTCCATGTAACGAGAGTAGACATGTAAGTGACAGCGTTTGCTTCTATTCTAACACTGGACAGCGAAGATTGGAAATGCATTTCATGCCATCATGTGGATAAATTCCTGAAAGTTGATCATTCCATCACCGTCAACGTCGGACTCCCTGATCAACTCGGACGCCTCCATCTCCGTGAGTTTCTCCCCCAGCGCGGCGGAAATGGTGAGCAACTCCTTCGCATTCAGGAATCCGTCTTTGTCGCGGTCGAGGAACTGAAAAGCGATCCGCAGCTCCTCGTCCTCATCCGTCAGCTTCATCTTCCGCACCATCATACGCAGGAACTCGGGGAACTCGATGGAGCCGTTGCCGTCGATGTCGACGTCGTTGATCATGTCTTGGAGGTTGTAATCGGTCAGGCTCACGCCGAGGGATCGCATGAAACTGCCGAGATCGGCCACGGAGATGGAACCGTTGCCGTCCTTGTCCGCCAAGGCGAAGGCCTGTCGGTACTCATCAATCTGCTTGTCCGCCAAGGCGAAGGCCTGCCGGTACTCATCAATCTGCTTGTCCGTCAGCTGATCCGTCATTTTGAAACTCGCGAGTTGTTTTGTTCAGTCTCATCGCGCTGTCGCTTCAAATCAGAGACTTCTTAGCACGCTTGGCAACGGAAGGAAGAAACATACAGTATCAACTGATTAATGACAAAAACTACGAAATTATCTGCAATCAATTTTTCACCTGCGAATTGATTGATTGATTTCCTCAATTTCCCCCAAACCAATCTGATTTATTGAAAATCTTGAGTTGGTTTTTATTTGCCTGAAGAAAAAAAATGCAGATCCTTTCTTGGAAAGTAATAGCCCCCCCCCTTCTCTTTGACCACGCTTATCGGATTAAATCAATCATGAAATAAATAAATAAATAATAAGAATAATAATAATAATAAATAAATTACCAGGGAACAATTACCAGTGCAACTCTCCGATCGTGACGAACCTTTTTTCTTGAATACCATGTCTCCTAACATGATTTCGAAAATACGACTCGCGGCAAAGAGTTCCCCGTTCAACGGGGGAGAAATTCGAAAGATCTCATTTGGTACACGTACATTGCAATAGTCATAAGCGCTTGATTGAATGATTTAACATTTGATCTTGAACGTTAGAGTATAATCAGGAAGGGCTTTCCTTTTTAATTACGTTTTGTTTCGAATCAGCGAAAAACAGTATTTCACAACGCCGCTCTTCAGTTAAACTACTGCACATCGAACTAAACGTCAGAAAAGGTCATAAAAACCTTTTTATTGTGGAAAAGGTCACGTAACGGCAACAGACGAACCTCTAACGGCACGTACTAAAACGTGGGCTGTGCGCGTGTGCTGTGCGCGTGTGCTGTGCGCGTGTGCTGTGCGCGTGGGCTGTGCGCGTGGGCTGTGCGCGTGGGCTGTGCGGGTGTGCTGTGCGGGTGTGCTGTGCGGGTGTGCTGTGCGGGTGTGCTGTGCGGGTGTGCTGTGCGCGTGTGCTGTGCGTGTGTGCTGTGCGCGTGTGCTGTGCGCGTGTGCTGTGCGCGTGTGCAGTGCTGGTTGTGTACTCAAGTAAAGCGCAGTTTTATTCGTCCGTCGTCAAGTATACGTCCCCATACCGGGTGCGGGGTGCATTTTGGCCCAAAGTTTGCCTTCTTTTGTTATTCACAAAAAATGTCCTCAAAAAATTACCAAAAAATGCGTAAAATGAGTGGAAGTGAATGTTTTGTATTAATCGGAGACAGTTGGCATTACATATATGGAGAGAAGAGGCGATGAGGAACGGGAGCTCTGAAGGAAAAAAGGATAGGAAGCGATGAGGACAAAAAACTACTGTAGAATGAAGAACTAACTGGACTGACTATGAAAACACATTACGAGTATATCAAGTAGAGAACCGGTCGCGGCACCCAGGCTCGCGCAGATAACAATTGTCCAGCCGAACACATCTGGTTCAGCTGTACTTCCGACAACACACAAACGTACAAGTAAACATACAGTACAGTACGAGTACATGAACGGTGAGCGGTTATGTGAAGCACTTTCGGTTCGACTGTACTTCCGACAACACACGAACATACAAGTAAACGCACAGTACAGTACGAGTACATGAATGGTGAGCAACCGTGAGCAGCGGTCATGCGGAGGACGGTCGAAGTCCATTAGTTCAGTCATCCAGTCGTCCAGGTCATGAAATTATCCGCGACAAGCATGTGAACTTTCTGAATTCCTTCGTGGACCTCCATCTCAACTACTGCGCTCCGTTGTCGGCGGTCGGCGACTACGGAAACCCTGCGATCCAGTCTACAGGTCGCTCAACGTGATGCGGTTCGAGGCAGCAACCTCTTTTGAATACGATTGAGATTTGTATAGTGATCTCTTGTTGTCTGATTTGTGAAGCTGTGAATCTCTTGTCGTCTTCAAGCAGAAGATCTCTTCGCGCTTGTGACGAAAGTTTGCCTGCAACCACCACAACGCGCACGGAAGCAAGGAATGCAGTGGACTGATGCTTCAAACTCAGGGACAATTTATTGGCATGCTTGGCAACAGAAGAAAATTGACGTATACTTTTTCCAATTGAAAATAAGGCTAAAAACAGTCAAGACGAAAGCATAATCACGGGTAATTTCGAGTGTGTGTGTGTGTGTGTGTGGAAGAAAAAGAGCAAACGGCGAATGTCCTCCTACTAGTTGTATCATAAATCAGACGAGTCGAGAGGAAAAATAAAATTAAACAACCGTACGACACGGTAAATCACTTTTCAGCAACGTTTAATTCTTAAGCTATTTGCACATAATTACTGGGTAAAATTCCCTGCTTCCCATTCAAAACGCCCTTCCACCAGTTGACGTCCTCCTTGCTGACGATGATGATGACATCGTTCTTTTTAAAGGACAATTCGTCAGAATTCTGGGCGACGTAGTCGTAGAGGGCGATCACTTTTGTGCCGGCCGGAAGAACAGCATCGCCCGAATCTGGAGGACAGATGGAAGTTGTAAAGAACAAAGGTTGGCTAGACGATGGTCATACCAACAGATAACGAAGAAACATGATAAGCAGCCAGAGGGATAAGTAATCAGAGAGACACAAGGGCAGACAGACAACAGACAGACAAACAGACAAACAGGCAGACAGGTAGACAGGTAGGCAGGCAGACAACCAGACAGACAGGCAGGCAGGCAGAGAGACAGAGACAGACAGAGAGACAGAGAGACAGTCAGACAGACAGACAGTAAGATTTCAGGCAGACAAAAAGAAGACTGCACACGCTTACGGGAAGAGAACGAGCCCGTTCGAGACTTGTCTGTAACGGGCGTAGCTGATCCACTGTTATTGCTGGGCGGGGCACCGGCCATGCTCTTGATGTACGCTGCTGGGAACCAGCCAATCTGCCGTTGCTTCCCCTTGGCCTGCAGTTCACCTTCCCACCAGCCCGTTTCCGTTTTCTTCTTCACCAATATCAGATCGCCCTTCGCAAACGAAATCTGCTCCGGACCACCGGCAGTATACGCCGCAACCGCCACCGCGATCTCCGGCTTCTTCTTCGACAGGTCTTCGGTGTTGGTCTGCGCCATCGCTTTGCCCAACGACGCGGGAGACGGAAGTTGCGGAGAATCGTTATGCTCTTTCACGTAATTGCTCTGAAAAAAAACATCAGTGAGGCTAATTTTCCACAGGACGAAATCTAGCGTTGTTTGAATTGATTGGGAGATACATACGGGGAAAATGCCGGTCCGATTTGCGATGACTCCCGTCCACCAGTCGCCGTCCTTGTGCGTGACGCGTACAACCTCGCCCGCCCGGAACGCCAAATCTCCCGCCACCTCGGATGTGTAGTCGAAGACGGACACGTAGAGAGATTCAGCTGCTTCTCCTCCCGTTGAGCCGGTATGGGAGTCCACCGAGTGATGCGAGTGGAAGGCTCTCTTACCTTCGCCGTCGTCCGCAATGATCTGCACGCATTGAGCGGGGAACCAGCCGGACTGACCGGCGCTACCCTCCTTCTCCCCGAAATACCAGTTATCAGCCTGCTTCTTTAGCAAGAGGATGTCGCCTTTGGCGAAAGTGAGGTGTGAGTCCTTTTTGGCGTGCCACGGGTGGATGGCTTTGGCGCGGATGTTTCCGGCCAGCTCGGTAGAGTCCTGGGCAGGGGAGTCAGACTGCACGGAGTTGCCTCTTGACTTGGGAATCGGCTTGTCGGACTTCTGTGAGAGTAAACAAAAGTTAGTGACTCGTTAATACGGCGAAATGATCAGATCATTAGACAGACAGACAGCCAGACAGACATGGAACGACGACAGGCAAGTGGAGAGCAGTTAACCAATCGGTCAGCCTCCAGACAGTCAGAAAGACACATATGTACGACGCGATTCAGACACGCAAGCAGGCAGGCAGACAAATCAAGATACGGAAGACGACAGGCTGATGGGCAAGCTGTGAAACAATCAGTCAGTCTCTAGAGAGTCAAATCGGCAGACACTCACAACGGACAATCAGGCACTGCGAAATTCAGACCGAAATACATTTTTCCCTGAAGTTAGGTCTGCTAGAAAGGTATGACAGGTAGACAGACCGACCACCAAATAAACAATTAACCAGATAGACAAACAAACAGCCCAACGGAACGACAAACAGACAAGCATGCAGACAGACAGACAGGCAGGCAGACAGACAGACAGGCAGGCAGACAGACAGACAGACAGACAGACAGACAGATGAACACGACAGAATAAAGGACAAACCTCTTTCGCCGGCATTTCTGCCGTATCCGGCAACAGCTGCACATGATTCTCCGGCAACCATCCTGTCTTCCCAGCGAGCTCCCCCGGCAACCACCCCGGTTCCCCATCATGCGTTGTTGGCACGGAAATCACATCGCCTGCCTGGAACGACAGCTCATCCTCATTGCCGGCGGTGTAGGTGTACAGAGCGCGATACCGCCGAAATTTAGTCTGCTTAAAGTCATTATCAAAGGACAGATGGTGATCGTGCTTGATGGAAGGCGTCCGAATCACCAGCTTCCCGGCCAGATCATCGCGAAGTTCACTGACTTTTGTCGGTGTTGCGTCTGTCGCTGCAGCAGCGGAAGTGCCGTCGGTAAAGGGCGACTGCTCGCCCCAGACATCGTCAGGCGCATCGAAATTATTCTCCGCCCAACCTCCAGTCCCTTCGTGGTTTCCGTTGCTGAAGGCGTCTTTATCGCCGCTGAATCCGTAGGAACCGGATGAGGCGGCAGTGTCATGCAGATTGGGGTAGACGTTGGTGGTGGAAGCTTTCCGGGCGGCGCCTTGTTGGCTCGACTGCATTACTGATGTCTGCTTCCCCTGGAAGTCGTGGAGCAAACGGACGTGGTTTTCGTAGATGGTTTGGAACTGCTCACCGAAGGTTTTGATGCGCGAGTTGCGCTCGTCGATGGCTTTTTTGAGGCCTGCCGTGGTTGTTTCCGCTTCTGACAGCTTGTTCTGCAGCTCCGCCGCCGCATCCTGAAAACAAGATGTCACTTACAGGCTATCAAGCAGTCGGAGGCGGAAAATTCCACAAACAAGACACAAGACACAAGACACAGGCAAGACACAGGCAAGACACGGGCAAGAGACACAGGCAAGACACAAGACACAGGCAAAACTCAGGCAAGACACTAGACACAGGCAAGACACAAGACACAGGCAAGACACAAGACACAGGCAAGAGATGCCTACTTGTCTTCTTTGAACTTCAAAAGTCACGCTCTGCGGACTCTCTCCCGACCCGCTGGACGATATCGACATCCGGCCTTCCAGCATCGCTCTCTCCGACTTTGCCCGACTGGCGTCTGAGCCGAGCTCCTGCTCCTGACTCGTCGTCCGCGAAATCTCCTCCAGCAACTCATCTCGCTTCATGCGCATCCCATCGATGATCTCCTTGCGCTCCCGCACCTGATTCCGTGTCTCCTCCACCAGTTGCAGCAAGTCCGCGCGTTTGGTATCCGAGTCCACGGTGTGCAACTCAATTCCGCTGTTCTGACTCTTGTAGTGTGCCAGCTCCTCGTACTCCCGCGTTCGCTCGTTCATCAGATCGTGGCGGCGTTTTCGCTGGCGCTCAATCTTCCGCTGTCGCTCCATCTCCAGGCGGGCCGCTTCGCGTTGTTCGATCACCTTCCGCCGTTCCTCCTCCTGCCGTTCCTGGATCTCGCGCTGCCGTGCGAGCTGACTTTCCAGTTCAGCTTGTCGCTTTCGCTCCTGTTCCAGGCGGATCTTTTCCCGCCGTTCGAACTCTTCGCGTTCTCGCTTTTCTCGTTCTTCGCGCTCTTGACGTTGCATTTCCTGCAAGTTATAAATAACATGTGCTTACACGACAAGGATTTCTTATACAGACAGACAGACAAACAGACAAACAGACAAACAGACAGACAGACAAACAGACAGTCAGACAGTCAAACAGACAGACAAACAGATAGGCAGACAGACAGACAGGCAGACAGGCAGACAGACAGACAGATAGACAGACAGACAGACACATAGGCACACAAACAGACATGCTGGGATATGCAGAGGCAACACATTAATCTGCAGCAGTATGTACCTGGATTGCCTGACGACGTCGCTCGAGCTCCGCATTCCCTTTATCAAAATTCTCCTTCCGCTTGTCTTCGAACGACGCGGGGGTCATGTCGAACACCTCCTGCGACACCGCCCCCGCTGCCGGAGCGGAAGACGCCCCCAGGTTGTTGCTGTTGCTCCCCGCGGAAAGACCACCACCGTTAAATGGTATCTGTATATTAGCGCTCAAACCTCGCGGCCTCCGGAATGACGGTGGAATGAGCTCAGACGGCAGCGTCGCCGGAATGGGTTCCCGTTGCCGCGCCATCTCCGCCAGATGCATGGCGAGGACGAATTCCTCGGAGGTCAGACGGCCGTCTTTGTCGATATCCGACAGCGCCCAGATCTGCGCCAGCATCGGATTGGGCAGTCCGGATTGCATGAGGATGGAGCGCGCTTGATTGCCGCTCAGCGAGCCGACCCGCGCCTTGTCGAGGTCGTGGAACATTTTGTTGTATTTCAGTTTGGTGGGATGGGGAACGGCCCATTCGCCAGTCGGGACGCTGCCCGGCATGGTGGAGTAGAGGTGCTGTGCTTGCCCAGACCCGGTGCGACTTCTTTGATCGTTGGAGGAGCCTGAAGGGGAAGAGTGGATTGATTCGTTGATTGATTTGTTAATTCATTTGGTGATAGATTGATTGATTGGTTGATTCGTTCATTGATTGATTTGTTGACTGATTTGTAATCGATTGATTGATTGATTCGTTGATAGGTTTCTTGATTGATCCGTTGTTTTATTGATTGATTGATTGATCGACAAGGAAATCTCCTTGTTACTCACCATACGGCAATGTTCCCGCGCCGGACGCCATAAACGACTGCGACTGCTGCGGAAACTGTCCACCCATCATCTGCAGGTCGCCGCCGCCCAACGCCCCACCCATGCCGCTGTTGCCCGGCATACTTCCCATCATGGAGGGTGGACTACCCGCCTGTCGCGGCAATAAATCCGGAAGCGCTCCCCATGCCGCCGTGTTCCCCGACCCGTTGGCCGTCGTCGGACTGCCTAGCATACTCGGCGGCAAGCTCGCCGGCAATTCCAGGCCCTGAATCTTCTTCCTGATCAGGTGCATGGCTACGGAGAATTCCCTCCGGTCGAGGCGTCCGTCACGGTTCAGGTCGGAGAGCTCCCAAATTTTGGCCAGCACCGCCGGCGCCAGGTTGGATTTGAAGAAGAAATCACGGCTCTGCTGGCCGGTTAGAAAACCGTCCGCGGGGTTGAGCTGCGCGAACTGCTGCTCGTAGCGCACCTGCTCGTCGGGGAGAATTTTCCACGGGTCCATTGTCGATGGTGACTGAAATCAGTGCGCCAGTTGAAATGTCTAATCCGCCCTAGTTCCAGCTGCAATCTCCTCCGAGGAAGACAAGTCAATCTGTAACTTCACAAAATTAATTTACAAGTCCGCGACGCGATGTCATTTTTCGAAGGACAGCGGGAATTTCTAGAAATACTGAGTCATCAAATCAACCGATCAATCAATAAGGCTCCATTTCAAGTCAACAGAATAAGTGCGAGATGTACTGCCGGTCTATAACTGACAGATTCCAACTTAAATATCGAAAGGATTTGAAAGAACCCTAAAGGTTAAGACTTGGCAATCGAATTGAATTCTAGAACGAGCGCTGAAGGTCGATAAGCAAATCTGGGGCAACTAAATGAAATGCTGCAATCAACCAATCAAGTTATACACTCCCACGAAAACGTCAACCGTTTAATAGACAACAGTTGGCGGACATCTTCCAATCATGTGAGCGAGCCTACATGAATCAATTTCAGAATTGAGAAACTATCTCAATCCTAAACTATTTTAAAACCAGAAAAACAATTCAGAAAAAAGGAATTCAAAAAGAAACCAAGATCTTCTCAATCAATCAATCAATCGAGTTGTCAAACATAAACAAACTAAGATCTTCTCAATCAACCAATCAACCGATGTCGAAGATGAGTATAATTAAATTATTTATCAGTGACTCTGACAGTGATTTCCGGGGTGTTTCTCACCGCCTTCTTGCTAGCTCATTTACCAAATAGCGTCAAATCAGGCAGGAGAGATAACTGGACAACGATCCAACTTCAAACGAGCCGAAGAAAATAAATTAATTCCACAGAATAAATCTCATCAATCAATTTCTCCAAATATTCCAACGAACGCACACATCCCCTCGATGCAATCCGATCACAATAATAACAACCGATAAGCCGTAAAATAGTCACATACTTTCAATTGCGGGGCTTCCACTCACCGCGCGGGGTTTCACTGCACAGAGAGGGGAAGACACGCCGCGCCTGTGCGGAGAGAATTCTTCGTAATTAACCAATAATATAGTAACAAACGCACTTGAAGCAGACTAAAATGTGACTGACTCGTAAAGTCAACAGCAAAGTTCCGTATGCGCAGCTGTGATTCCGTGTGTTTGCCCACCCCAAGCCCGGGCGTGTTGTCGTTGGGAATTGCGTGCAGACGGTCAAAAATCAATACATTCAACGCGGAACACGGCCAAATAATTTACAAACTTGCATCCCGCTGCGGAAAATGCGGAAAAAAAACAGCAGCCCGAGACAGAAAAAGTCCCGATATTTTGGCTACGTCACCGGCGCGTTTTTAACACGTAGGCGCCATAACGAACTGTTCCGAGACAGGGCACGGAATAGAAACGCGCCTGTGACGTACGCAGAATATCAGGACTTTTACTGTACACAGCGATCCTGTTTTGCAGGCGAGATACGGAGGAATGTGACGTGGGAGCGTAGCGACGCATCGATCGGACGCACGTGCACGTGACATTGATACACGTCACATTGATTGATTGATGTATTGACTTGCGCCCCCTGCTGATTAATCCGCCCACTGGTGCCCAAAAAAAGATTCTGCTAATGTTAAAAGATTTCAAATTGACTTTTGAGAGAAACAGTGTCGAACTTCTTTAAAATAAAATATTTTCTAGAATTGAAGTTTTTACTGTCAGAATGGAATGGGAATGTTCCAATATTCCAATATTCCAATGTTCCAATATTCCATTATTCTCCCAACTTTGAAATTCTGCCGAAAAAAATGTTTCCAGTTGTAGTTGGAGTTGTGTATCGTTATTTTACATTGGGGTTTCAGAAAAAATAAGGAAGAAAATTACTTCCAGAGCCACTTTTTGCTATGGTCCGGGGCTTGATTGATTGATTTATCAGCGAGTTTCAATTTTTTTTTATCCCAACCAATATTTTCCAGAACGCAAACTTATTTTTTAAATGTGCTAGAGGCCTTCAGCCAAACTTAATAAATAAATCGAAATTTAATTTGAAACTTTGTAACGAGTGGAAAAGAAAATAGTGGTAAACAAGTCCGGAAAGAGAAAGCGAAAACAGCGCCGAAGCAATAATCACAATTCGGACTGTTGGTGGCGCCACTGCTCTCTTTTTGGATTAAAACTTGCTGATCAATCAATCAATCAAACCCGAGTCCATAGCACCCAGTGGCGCCACCGATCGCGAAGGAAAATCTCCGTTCTTGGTTCGCTGTTTGTTCGCTCTCACGTCAGATTTGATTATTAGAGAAATTTCGCAAACCGAAATATCTCAATCTGACATAACATTAGACATACGTTACTCACATGGCCACAATTTTGGGTGGTCTGAGTTGGAGCCATCAGGGTGGTCTGAGTTGGAGCCATCAGGGTGGTCTGAGTTGGAGCCATCAGGGTGGTCTGAGTTTGAGCCATCAGGGTGGTCTGAGTTGGAGCCATCAGGGTGGTCTGAGTTTGAGCCACTCTTGGCTAGAACTTCCCACTGCTTTCTCCTTAATCTTTGATTTGATGATTTTTTTCGAACCATTTCGAATTCCATATACGTCACTCGGTTAGTCGTAATTTAATTTGGGTGTGGTCATGACAACCGGAAGACATAAAAGGAGGCCTACGTTAGTGAGGATGACTGTGTCTAAAAGCTTCAAAGTTATTAAGTATATGTGGAAGTTTATATTGTTTCGACGCTGTGATTTTGCATTGGTCGAACTGCTTTTAATAAATCAAAATGACCGAACCGGAACCGAAAGGTACTGAAGGAGCCCTGGCAGCGCCACCTAGCGATTCCCCTCCCACGGCAGCTGATCAAGCCCCCGCAGAACCTCCCGTCAATGCCGTCTCACCTGCAGACATTCCTGTCAGTATAACCACTCCGAGTGGGGGGAAGAAAGCCAGCACGTCGGCAGTCGCTGCTGCGACGACGGCGGAGTCAGCGAAGAAAGACAGCGCAACGACGGTGGCGCCACCAGCGAAGAAAGACAGCATATTGACGGTGGCGCCACCAGCGAAGAAAGACAGCATATTGACGGTGGCGCCACCAGCGAAGAAAGACAGCGCAACGACGGTGGCGCCACCAGCGAAGAAAAACAGCGCAACGACGGTGGCGCCACCAGCGAAGAAAGATAGCGCAACGACGGTGGCGCCACCAGCGACCACTGAAAAGAGGAGCACTTCCGGTCAGTGTAGGCATATATAATTCGAAAATTTGTATAAGGAGAAGTTTATATTTCGGCTCGTACTCTAGTTCGTCGATAAAACGGCTCACTCTTAGATTTCTCTTTGAAGACAGGTGCTTGATTGCTTGATTTTTTGTACTATTTCCCAGTATAATATAACACTTCTGGAAATCAAACAATCAAGCACCTGGCACTTGCTCGATAATCGGCTCACTCATGGGTTTCTCTTTCATGATGGCTGCTTGATTGCTTGATTTCCTGTACTATATCCTAGTATACGAACACACTTCTGAAAATCAAACAATCAAGCACCTGCTATCAAAGAGATATTTCATTCATACAATTAAAAATTAAAAATTAAATTAAATAAAAATATAATGATTTAAAAATCGTCCTCCTAAAAGTCGTAAACCTCAGTGCATTCAGTGCAGTGCTGTTTTTTAAATTATTAATTAAATCATTATTAAATAAGTTATAACTTGTATTTAAATTACCGTTTAACTTTTATTTTTTGCTCTTTTCGAATTTATTTATAATTATTATTTTTCTAAATTATATACTTATGACCCTTTGTATGTGTTTAAGGAAGTACGTTTTATTTAACAGGTATGAAGATGAATATGATGCAGTGTAATGTTTTGTAGGTGCTGCAGCTACTGTGGCGCCCCCGGCAGATGCAGCGGAGAACATCGCGGTCGTGGAAGTCGACGCGGCGGAGCGGGACAGTGTGGAGCTGTTGTTCGGGGAGAAGCGACCGTCGAAGGGGAGCCTCGCCCAGGCGAGTGTGAAGGGCCTGAACGAAGGGAGCCTCGCACGGGCGAGTGTGAAGGGCGTGAACGAGGGCAGCTTCGCCCAGGCGAGTGTTAAGGGCGTGAACGAGGGCAGCTTCGCCCAGGCGAGTGTGAAGGGCGTGAACGAGCGCAGCTTGAAGCTGACTGATGAGAACGGCAGTGAGGTGATGTCATCGGTTGATTACTCCGTACAGACTGCCGCATACGCCGGTTCGTAATTCTACATCGTTAAATTTAATTCGGTCGAAATTAATTAATCAACTAATTAATTCTACATCGGTTTGTGATTCTATTTCGTTAAGTTTAATTCAGCCGAAGATAATTAATAAAATAAAAATAACAATAATTATACATTAAACTGAAATTAAAATAAAATAAAATAAAATAAAATAAAATAAAATAAAATAAAATAAAATAAAATAAAATAAAATAAAATAAAATAAAATAAAATTAAATTAAATTAAATTAAATATAAATAAATAAAATAAAATACATTACAATACAATACAATACAATACAATAAAATAAAACTAAAATAATAATAAAATAAATTAAAATAAATTAGGTGTAATTTTTTAATTAATACAGGCGAAGAGCCAACAGCAGCAGTTATTGAGAAGCAACCCGCGATCGGACAGTTGCAGTTGAAGGAGCTGCTGTCCGGGACGTCGATGAAGATTGTCGAGTACGCGCAAAAACTGGCGGAAGCTCCGTTGATCGGGACGATGGAGGAAACACCGCTTCCACCGCCTCCACAGCCGGCACAACAAGCATTTGGGGTGCCGTCGGGCGCGGGACTGCCGACAGCTGGCGAACCTGGTGGCGAGCCACAGCAACCGCAAGGGAAAAAGTCAAGCGCGGCACAGATGACGAACCGCTTCCCGGAGCCGGATCACGACGAGATGACAGCGCCGACACAGTTACACCAGCAGTCCGCGCTGAACACCGTGCTTGTGCAGGAGGACGAGGCCGCGGATACAGAGCCGTATGAGACGTATTGTGTGCCGGAAGGGATGGATAAGATGGAGGAGGTGCCGGCGATATTAAGGAGGTACACGCAGGCGTTCCAGGATGAGAAACAGCCGGTTGCGAAGATATTCAAGTTGGAGGATGAAGATAAACTGAATGAAGCGGTACGGCTCGTGTCTGTCCGTCTGCTTGTCTGTCTGCCTGTCTGCCTGCCTGCCTGTCTGTCTGTCGGTCTGTCTGTCGGTCTGTCTGTTTGTCTGTCTGTCTGTCTGTCTTTCTGTTTCTCTGTCTCTCTGTCTGTCCTTGTGTGTGTGTGCCTGTCTGTCTGTCTGTCTGTCTGTCGTTGTAAATGAATTTGTCTGCACAGGCCGGCTGGGATATTCAACCGTCATACCGATCCAAACCGGAGTGCGTAATACGCTGTGCCGTGTTGAAAAAGATTTTGCAAGGCCTTCTCGAATTCCGGCTCGCTAAGACGACCATCGAATTCGATGGTCGACAGCCGAAAATGATCCTTCAAAACCTCTGCGAGGATATCGCGACAACGCTTGCACAGCTTCGGTTTCCCAGGTATAAATCGACCGTGTCTTTTATTTTTATCTGGTCAAAACTTAATTTTGTTTTACAGTTACAAATATGGGTATTTTGTAACACTCGGACAGCGGAACCACCAAGACGTGATTGTTTCGACGCGTCAACTGTGGGACCCGGAAACCGACAGACGTGTTATAGCCCGCTTTGAAAACAGTCAATTACATGCTTCCATAATAGTGCACTTTATTTTTCATCCTTAACTTCTGTCCTTTTATTTTATGCGTTTTTATACAAGGCTCTCTGTCTTTCCTTTTTCCACTGCCAAAACTTAAAGCACAACAGAATAAATCACATTGATTATGACAGTTTTTTAATACACATGGTCTCGCCTCTCTGTCTGTCTGTCTGCCTACCTGCCTGTCTGCCTGTCTGCTTGTCTATCTGTCTGTCTATCTGCCTGTCTGCCTGCCTGTGTCTGTGTGTCTGTGTGTCTGTCTGTCTGTCTGTCTGTCTGTCTGTCTGTGTGTCTGTCTGTGTGTCTGTCTGTGTGTCTGTTTGTCTATCTGTTTGTCTGTCTGTCTGTCTATCTGCTTGTCTGCCTGTCTGCCTGCCTGTTTGCTTGTCTGTCTGTCTGTCTGTCTGTCTGTCTACCCCGATGCTCCAGTTGCCGTCTGTTAAAGACAATCGCCAGTACCAGGTAGTATGTTTAATTTTTTCATGCATAATGTTTCCTTTTCTTTAATACGTAGAGGCTCTCTCTCTATATTGCCAATACAGAAGTGAAAAATGGAATAAATCACAGTTCTCGAACGCTGCACTCAAACAAATCACTCCACAGACACCGTCAACAACACTGTATGTGCAAGAAAAAGACACGCAATAAAAACGGTATTTTCCGATTAGTGAGCTAAAAATTCAATTGTCTTGACATTTTTTTTTCAAAAGAGAAGGCTAAAATGTGTACACAAACAATACTAGCACACGTGGCAAAAAACCTTGCGCTAACCGAGTTAAGCCATTTAGCTCGAACTGTGTACTAAGCCTGCACTGGAACGAGTTACATGGCTTAATTCGGTTAGCGTAAGATTTCTGCCACGTGTGTAGCAACATTAATTATGAGCAATTAAATTCATTTGCACTCGGCTGCGATGCTGACAATGTGGCCGGAACCGGGATTCTCGAGATCTTCCAACACTCCTCCCGCTAGATCGGCCATCGTGCGCTTGGTCACTTTCGCGTTGGTGGCAACTGTCTCCGGGAGAGCTTTCACCCTGCCCCACCGTTGCGGCGGCCAGATGATGTACTCCACCTTCCCCAGCAGCAGTCCGCGGGAAATCTGGCCGAAATTGTGACTGTCCATTGACATTTCCTGGAAACAGCGGAATCTTGAGTCATTGATTGACTGATTGCATATGCGGCTAATTCAAATGAGACACCACTAATTGATTGACTAATTGCATATGCGGCTAATTCAAATGAGATACCAACAGTTGATTGACTGATTCCATATGCAGCTAATTCAAATGAGACACCAGTAATTGATTGACTAATTGCATATGCGGCTAATTCAAATGAGATACCAACACTTGATTGACTGATTGCATATGCTGCTAATTCAAATGAGACACCACTAATTGATTGACTGATTGCATATGCAGCTAATTCAAATGAGATACCAACAATTGATTGATTGATTACAGAAGGGCAACTAGAATTTCCAATTTAGGCTCCGAATATCCCGACTTCAAACACTTTTCCCGCTCTCAATATATTCTTCTAAACCCAAGTATCAGGGCAAAAAAAATTGCGATTGCCGGGCTGATAAACTACAAAAAATCAGTTGAAACATGCGAAATATTGCGGAACGGATGCCCGCTGTAATGAGCGGAACGGATGCCCGCTGTAATGGGCGGAACGGGTATCGACAGTTGAAAAAGTGGTCTACAGGAAACACATTTCTGATAGAGAATCAGGAAGTTTCCCCCATTTCCAACAGCACAGAAAAATCACAATGAATTTCATTCCCAAATATATGTATAGCGGTGAATTGTTTTGAGCAGAGGGATGTACGTCCCTCTCAAGTCAAAAGAGGCCTTCTTTAAACTTGATTTTTAAGTTGACTCCCCGCCCTTTTTTGTGACGTCACCTGACGTTAACTGATTTGTTCTACAGAAAATTTTAAAGGCAATACATCAATCAATCAATCAAACAAATCAATAAATCAATCAATCAATCAAGAATCAATCAACGGAATCAACGGAAAATCAATTAAGCGGAACAAAAAAGTTTTACATGAAGTCTAAAACATCAGCCCGACCAAACAGAAAAACAACAATCAAAGAAAGCATCAGCATAATTTCGTTACATATCGAGATTTTGAGAAGTGATAGGCCAGAAAAAATTGCTACAAGAGAAAAGAAAATAACGACGTCGATAATCCAATCAATCGATCAATCAGTCGTTTACATGGTAATTCACTTCCACACAATGATTCAATCAATCAATCAGTTATTTACATGGCAACACTACTTCCACACAATGATTCAATCAATCAATCAGTCGCTTACATGGTAACACCACTTCCACACAATGATTCAATCAATCAATCAGTCGTTTACATGGCAACACCACTTCCACACAATGATTCAATCAATCAAATATTTGCGCTAACGATAGATCCCGCACCTTATTATCTCCCTCCATCCACATGTAACCCCTCTTTATCAGCACGTAATTCTGCTTATAAGTGGGCGAATGCACCACGTCGCCTTCCAGGGCAGTAACCCGTTTGATGAGAATCTTGCTGGGGTCGGTGGGCGAGGAGAAAACGACCACATCGCCGCGTTCCACTTGAAAGCGTCGCACAGCAAAAGTGTTCAACCACACATAGTCGCGGCGCCCGCCGCCGCGACGGTCGCCCTGCAGGGTTGGCATCATCGAACTGCCGTGCACCCGGGCCACCGATCCGACATTGTCCAGGAAGAGCAGCGACGCGGGCACCGCCACGGCGACGAATTTCACGGAGGTCCAACCTGCACGCAGCATCCCATTGGTTGATTGTTTGATCAGCGGTTGTTGAAATATTTCCCTTAAAATTCTCCCAAGCGCGTGTGCGTCAAGATATTGCAGAGGGAAGCTAAAAGAACGTATAAGGAAAAAAATCTGAATTTTCTAATTCATTTGCGTGTCGTTGCAATGCAGCAGCAGAAGAAAGGTGGAAGGATAAATATAATGTAAACAAAAAATCGCTACAAGAATATCAAAATCAATGCAGGCAGAGAATTACTTGCCTGTTGATTGATGGATTAAATTGATTTTACACGGGCACAATGCTTGATTGGTTTGATTGATTTGTTGGCCTGATATGAGATGAACTGAAACATTGGTTTGTTGCTTCATTGATTTACTGGCAGTTGTGACGCGGCCTTCTAGCCTAACTAGTTAAGGCGTAGGATGATTCTTGTAAGTTGATGGTCGGCGGTTCGATCCCCTTCGGGACCACAATTTTCTTTCCGGCTTTTCCTCCGCGCGTGAGTGTTCGCCGATTTTCGGGCCGGGAGTCGTTCTGAGACGGCAACAAGGCGTCATAAATATATATAGTAAATGGTAGATATAAATATAAATACTGTATTTTCGCGTTAGACAGGGACAGCGTACGAGCTGTGGAACGTTTAATCGGCCACGCGGCGCTTGTGCTGTGTGTACGGTGCACACAGCCGTGCACACGGTCCACTCCACTCCACTGCGTCCGTTGTCGGTCTATCCGTCCGTTGTGGTTCCGTCCATCCGTTGTCCATCCGTCCATTATCCCCATTATCCGTCCGTTGATTGAATGTTTGTCCGTTGTCCGTCCTTCCATTCGTTGTCTGGCCATCCCTTGTCCGACCGTCCGTCCGTACCCCCTCCATTTGCTATCCGTCTGGCCAATGTTCGTCTTTCCTTTTCAGGCCCTAATTTGTCCGCCTGCCAATTACACAGCCCCACGCTGTCTGTCGTTTCAGTTGTTCCTCCGTTCATCTGTCCATTGCATATGTGGTCATTTTCCGGCCAAGATTTTTCCGTCCGTTTTCCATCCATCTATTCGTCTTTTCCCAAACCATCTTCCATCGAGCTTCCCCAATGGTCCGTCTACCTTCCGGACAAACCGTTCGCCTTCCATACGTTCCATCATATAACCGGACAGACCGTCCACGGTTCAGTCAGACCCTCCAAGGCTCAGACGGACAGACCGTTCATGGTTCAGACAGACCGTCTACGGTTCAGACAGACCGTCTACGGTTCAGACAGACCGTCTACGGTTCAGACAGACCGTCTACGGTTCAGGCAGACCGTTCACGGTTCGGACAGACCCTCCAAGGCTCAAACGGACAGACCGTTCACGGTTCAGACAGACCGTCCACGCTTCAGGCAGACCATCCACGGTTCCGACAGACCCTCAAAGGCTCGGACGGACAGACCGTTCACGGTTCAGACAGACCGTTCACGGTTCAGACAGACCGTCTACGGTTCAGGCAGACCGTCTACGGTTCAGGCAGACCGTCCACGGTTCGGACAGACCGTTCACTTTCAAATTTATTATCGAAGCGTAGCATAGCCATTTTGGATGTCACGATTGTTCGTGGGTGACGCCATAAAAACAACCACCGGAATTCAAGAAGGGATACACTGATGAAGACAAAAGCCAAATACTGAGACTAAACGCGCAAACACACACATATATGTATATATATATATATACCCTACACTAAATTTCGCACATATATATATTTATGTCTATATAGATAGATAGATAGATAGATAGATAGATAGATAGATAGATAGATAGCCACTATACGCCCGCCCGCAGCCGCAATAATTTCGGCAGATATTTGCACTAGTCCCCACAATTGAAAAAGCATTCCGGCGAAGAGAAGTACGCAGTACTACGCAAGAATGCACATTTAAACATTAATAGAAAGCCGAAAGCCGAATGATGATCGGAGTGTCTGTCCGTTGTGAAAGGAGACGACGTCACAGTGACGTCAAATGTGCCACCCATCCAAAAGCAGGGACGACTGGAAGATTGCCGCGTCCGTATGTGATGCGTGTGTATGTGACTGATTGATTGACTGATTGAACGCCTTATGACGCTTGGCTCGAGGCGATTTCCTGCAGACTCTTATCCAGCTGCTGCTCAATCCACGCCTGGACCCCGCGGATCTTGGTGAAGTAGGTCATGCCGGTGGCGCGACAGGAGGTCGCCACGTCGTAGCTGACGATACCGACGAGGTAGAAGCGTCCGTCACGTTCACACTGCAGCGGACCTGTCATGAAAGGGGGAGTTAAGGCAGGTTAGGCAGCTGCGGGGTCAGATGTCCCAGGAGAGCTCCCGGGGTTCAGTGCATTTTGTTTTTTATTATCGAAACACACACACACACACACACACACACAGAAAGAGAGAGAGAATGACATAGATCCGGATCATGTATCATCACATACCTCCGCTGTCGCCATGACAGGAATAATGACCAGGGTAATATTTTGTACATAGCGTGACATCAGCGTTGAAGCCGCTATGATGTTTCGTGCAGTATGAGTCCTTTGCTATTTTGGACTTGCTCTCGTTTAACACTTCCGAGTATTCACCTGTCCAAAAAGTAAACTCAGACGTTGACATGTTTGCCGACTACAGTCCATGGGACTGCTTATCCATACCTGTCTATCTGTCTATCTGTCAATCTGTCTATCTGTCTGCCTGTCTGTCTGTTTGCCTTTTTGCCTGTCTGTCTGTATGTCTGTGTGTCTGTCTGTGTGTGTGTCTGTGTGTGTGTGTGTGTGTGTGTGTGTCTGTCTGTCTGTCTGTCTGTCTGTCTGTCTGTCTGTCTATCTGTCTGTGTGTGTGTCTGTGTGTCTGTCTGTGTGTTTGTCTGTCTGTCTGTCTGTCTACCTGCTGGTTGTCTGTTAATCTTCAATTCTGGACAGCATCATCTGAACGGCGACTTCTACCCGCACCTTTAATCCACTTCTGGTAATCGAATTCATCCAGACTCCAGCCCGTAGCGTAGCAGGTGGTGCCCGGAGCGAACGCTACCGTGTCACTGAAGTCCATACACACCGGGTGCACTTGGTCGCTGAGGTCGACCGGTCGATCCAACCGAAGGAACGCGATGTCGTTGAAGAGGTAAAACTTTGGGACCTCGCCTTCCGACACTGAAAAACAAAAGGCATATACATGTAATAGATTCGGAACAACCGATAATTAAGGCAACGTATTACAGACGAGCTACCGCACCCGAATCGTTATACGAGTCATGGTCCACCCATTTATCCACCCGTATGGTTTGGAGGGATTCTCTGTCAACCGACCTAAAGTGCTGGCCCAACCGCACGTAATAACTCTTCGGTCGCCTACAGCAAAAGGAAACAGTAATCTAAGGCAACATCGAGAGACCCCTAATTAGTGAATCGAATGGCATCGATGCAGATATCAGAGACCCGTCTGTCTGTCTGTCTGTCTCTCTCTGTCTCTGTCTCTATCTCTCTCTGCTTGCCTGCCTGTCTGTCTGTCTGTCTGTCTGTCTGTCTGTCTGCCTG
>LRSR01001741.1:0-10872 GCA_001579985.1 Hypsibius dujardini | reverse complement strand
CGAGTGATGGGCAAAAGGGGCGGGGCAAGGGGTTGGATAAACACAATCAGTAATCAACCAGCAAAGCTGCACCGCTTGTTTTGTGGTCACTTTAAATCGCTTTTTAATTCATTGGTTGATTAGTTGATTGCGTTCAACTAACCCCCTGCCCCACCCCTTTTCCCCATCGCTCGGACCCTCCATTCAACTTTTTCCTGTCGCTCACTGTAAGGCTGGCGTAAAGTTAGCCCTAATCTCTTTTTTGAATAGCGGTTTTGAATTTAGATATAAAGTTGTAATGTCATGTGAGGCCGATTACACATAATATTTAATTATTTTGTGTTTATTTAAATATTTTTTACCAAGAGTATTCTGTACTAGATTTTGGTACATTTTCTATCGTAGGTCTTTCGTTATCAAATAAATCTTAATAATTAATAAATCCAGTGGCCTGGTGTGTTATTTTTGTTGCGCTTGTTGGGGATTAAGAATTTTTGGTTTTGACAGATTGAGGTCTTCAGAAGCGGGCAGGGTTTTGGGATTCGTTTGGACGGGGCCTCCGCGTTCACCGGTGCAGTCATCTCACCTTATTATGACTCGCTGCTGGTTAAAGTTATTGCCAAGTCGAAGGATCTGCCATCTGCTACCGACAAAATGATTCGTGCTCTACGGGAATTTCGAGTGCGAGGTTAGTTGCTTCTCACTTATTGGTGTGATCGAGAATAGACCTTATCCCAGTTGTATGCCTATGCTGTTTGTCTGTCTGCCTATCTGACTGTTTGTCTGTTTGTCTGTCTGTCTGTCTGACTGTCTGTCTCTCTGTCTGACTGTCTGGTTGTCTGTCTGGTTGTCTGTCTGTCTGTCTGACTGTCTGTCTGGTTGTATGTTTGTCTGTCTGTCTGTTTTTTTTTTCAAATTGTTGTGTCTGCAGGTGTAAAGACAAACATTCCCTTCATCCTGAACGTGCTGAAGCACAAAAAGTTCCGTAGCGGCGCCGTTGATACGTCTTTCCTCGACGAACATCCCGAACTGTTCCGCCTGAACATTGGTCAAAATCGTGCCAGCAAGCTCATCTACTACTTGGCTAACGTGATGGTCAACGGACCGATGACGCCGTTCGGCAATAAGACACTCCTTCCGCCGTCCATCACCCCGACCGTGCCGCTGATCAAAGCCCATCAAGCTCCGCCGGCCGGATGGAGGAATGTCCTGCAGCAGGAAGGACCGCAAGGCTTGGCGAAGAAGATTCGCGCTCATAAACAGCTGCTATTAACTGACACCACCCTGCGCGATGCTCATCAGGTTCGTGCATGTGTGTGACAGTAGATTCTGTTCGGAGCCAATCGATCACGGATCTGGCCTGGATAGTGTGCAAACTGCAAATACCAACAATAATAGAGCGAAAAATCGAGCCATTGATTGATTGATTGCGTATACGGCTAATTCAAGTGAGAAACCAAGGCTCGATTGATTGATTGATTGATTGCGTATATGGCTAATTCAAGTGAGAAAGCAAGGCTCGATTGATTGATTGATGTATTGCTATACGGTTAATTCAAGTGAGAAACCAAGGCTCGATTGATTGATTGAAGTATGATAGATTAAACTCTAAATAGCTTCTGAATGTCTCGAATCAAGAGTATTCCCCTGCCCTCGAAGGAATATTCTGAATCCAAATGTGAAATCACTCGTGCGGAATTGTTGTTGGTTTTCGTACTGTTCTAGAGTCTTCTGGCGACCCGCGTCCGTACATACGACATGACGCGGATTGCCCCATTCGTCTCCCACACTATGCCGCAGCTGTTCAGCTTGGAAAACTGGGGTAAGACTTGAGGAGATCGACTTGAGAGTTCCAGCAGCCTGGTAGTGTTTATATGGAAACGTTCCCTTGCAATAGGTGGCGCCACCTTCGACGTGGCTATGCGTTTCCTGTACGAGTGCCCCTGGGAGCGACTGCAGCAGTTGAGCGGTGCGGTCCCCAATATCCTCAGTCAATGCCTCGTTCGCGGAGCCAACGGTGTCGGCTACACGTCCTACCCGGACAACGCCATCGTCAAGTTCTGCGAGATGGCGCACAAGAACGGGTCAGTCGACTGATCTTTTTGGGGGTTTTTCCCCTGTGACACATTCGTTCAGATCATTCACTTTTTGGTTTTTTTTCTTCTATTTCCCAGGATGGACATTTTCCGTGTTTTTGACGCACTGAACTACATGCCCAACCTGAAGATGGGCATCGAAGCGGCCGGCGCGTCTGGTGCCGTGGTCGAGGGTGCCATCGCTTACAGCGGGGATATCACCGATCCCCACAAGACCAAGTACAGCTTGGACTATTTCGTTAAGCTAACCGACGAGCTGGTCAAGACCGGAATCCACATCCTTTGCATCAAAGACATGGCGGGTTTGTTGAAGCCTGCCGCGGCGACGCGGCTAATTGGAGCGTTGCGAGAAAGACACCCGGATTTGCCGATCCATGTCCATACTCATGACACTGCTGGAGCCGGTACGATGTTATTTGGTTGTCTGTAAAAGTGCTTGGCCGTCTGCGTTTCTTTTGTCGGCGACTTGCCGGTTAATGTCTCCATTCGCATATCTGCCTGTTTGTCTGTCTGTCTAGCTGTCTGTCTGGCTAGCTGTCTGTCTGTCTGTCTGTCTGTCTAGTTGTCTGTCTGTCTAGCTGTCTGTCTAGCTGTCTGTCTGTCTGTCTGTCTGTCTAGTTGTCTGTCTGTCTAGCTGTCTGTCTAGCTGTCTGTTTGTTAGCCATCTGTTTGTTAGCTATCTGTCTTGCTGTCCGCGTGCTTATCCATTTCCTCATACATTTACCCATTTATCCCTTTTGCTCTCTACCTGCCTGTGCCCTAGATGTGTCCACTTGTTTCTCTATGTGTCTGATGGCCTACAGTATCGCTCTGCCTGTCTGTCTTGTTCTCTATGTATTTTTGCCCATATCTCTTTCTGTCTGACTAACCCTATTTAGGACTGCTTCAAATAATTTTGTCCTGTTGCTATCGGTGTCAGGTGTCGCGACCTTACTGGCCTGCTCCGAAGCGGGAGCGGACATTGTTGACGTGGCCGTCGACTCCATGTCCGGAATGACCTCCCAGGCGAGTATGGGCGCGGTCGTGGCCTGCCTTCAGAACTCGCCACGCGACACGCACATCGATCTGCAGCGTGTCCACGAGTACTCGGCCTTCTGGGAGCAGACGCGCATGCTGTATGCGCCCTTCGAATGCGCCGTGACGATGAAGACCGGCAACTCTGACGTCTACGACAACGAGATCCCCGGCGGTCAGTACACCAACCTGCAGTTCCAGGCGTTCAGTCTCGGGTTGGGCGATCAGTTTGAGCAGGTGAAGAAGGCGTACCGCGAGGCGAACCTGCTGCTGGGCGATATCGTGAAGGTGACGCCGACGTCGAAGGTGGTCGGGGATTTGGCGCAGTTTATGGTGCAGAACAAGTTAGATGGAAAGCTGGTGCAGGAACGGGCGGGAGAATTGTCCTTCCCGAGCTCGGTGATTGAATATCTCCAGGGGCATTTGGGCGTTCCACCTGGAGGCTTCCCTGAGCCGTTCCGGAGTAATGTTTTGAAGGACCTGCCGAGGGTATGTCTATGAAGTCTCAAATTTAGCCGTTCACCCGGCGATACATAGACTAGACCGGCGTACGAGCACAAGCAGGCAGGAAGTCGGCTGCCTGACAGACTGAAAGACAGACTTAGAGGCAGAGTGGTAGGCAGGCAGGCAGACAGACAGACAGACAGACAGACAGACAGACAGACAGACAGACAGACAGACAGGACAGACAGACAGACAGACAGACAGAAAGACAGAAAGACAGACAGGCAGACAGACAGACAGAAAGACAGGCAGACAGGCAGGCAAACAGACGAGCAAGGAGACAGACAGACAATCAGACAGACAGGCAGACAGACAGGCAGACAGGCAAACAGGCAAACAGACGAGCAAGGAGACAGGCAGATGAACAAAAGTAGTAAGGAGACCTGAGAAATAAGACAAACTGACTTTCTGTTATTTTGCTTGTTTGTCTGTATGCATGTATGGTACTTACTTTTCACGTAGCTTGACATTGAATTAGTATTTTGAATTGTTTTCATGTACATGTGCTCTCGTCAACCTCGCTGAATTTACTTGTAGCCGTAACTGGTAATTTTTTGTTGGGATTCCAGGTTGAGGGCAGACGGGGCGCGGAAATGCCACCGCTGGATTTCGATAAACTCCGAAAAGACTTGCAGGATAAGTATGGCGAACATCAGATCGACGGGGAGACCGACGTCATGTCAGCTGCCATGTATCCCAAGGTTGCGGAGGAGTTCTTCCAGTTCCGCAATGAATACGGACCGGTCGACTGTCTGAGCACTCGAATCTTTTTGGTGGGACCGAAAGTGGGCGAGGAATTCGAGGTACAAAGTAGACCTGTTGGTTTGTCTGTTTTTTGGACTACTTCTTTCTTTGTCTCTGTCCGTTTGTGCTCTGTCAGTATGCTTGTCTCTCTGTCGGCCTGACTGCGTATTTGTACAAAATTTTATGCATTCATTTGGCTGCATATCTGCCTGTCTGCTTGCCTGTCTGTCTGTCTGATTGCCTGTCTGCTTGCCTGTCTACATGTCTGTCTGTCTGCTTGCCTGTCTGCTTGTCTGTCTGCTTGCCTGTCTGTATATATGTCTGTCTGCTTGCCTATCTGCTTGCCTGTCAATTGGACAGTCTGTGTGTCTGCCGGTGTGCCTGTCTTTTTGCCTGGTTATCTGTGTGTTATTGATATCGCTTGACTCAGGTGATGTACCGTGTGTTATTTCATACTTGTTTTCTGTGTAGGTGGAAATTGAACACGGAAAGACGTTGCAAGTGAAGTCGGTAGCCATCGGCGATCTGACTGCCAAGGGCGAACGGGAGGTTTTCTTCGAGTTGAACGGTCAGCTGCGAACGGTCTTTGTGCCCGACACGAAGGCTAAGAAGAACATTAGTGTCAACGCCAAGGCCCAAAAAGGAAAGCGCGACCAGGTCGGCAGTCCCATGTTGGGCACGATTTTGGAAGTCCCGGTGAAGGAGGGCCAGGTGGTGGAAAAGGGCGAACCGGTCGCTGTGCTGAGCGCTATGAAGATGGAAATGGTAACGATCTTTGTTGTTGTCATCAAAACTCAGTTGTCTTTCTGTCTGTCTGCCTGTCTGCCTGTCTGCCTGTCTGACTGTCTGTCTGTCTGGCTGTCTGTCTGTCTGTCTGTCTGACTGTCTGACTGTCTGTCTGTCTGACTGTCTGTCTGTTTGGCTGCATCTGTTTGTCTGACTGTCTGTGGCGGTCTTTGCCTGTGTCTGCCTTGCTGCCTATCACGATTGTCTGCCTGCCTACTTTTTTTTCTAGTCTTTGTCTGTTAGACCTTCTTACGAAACTGTTGTTGAAACTTATGAAAATGAAGCTCAGGAACTCCAATTGATGCCGTTTCTTTCCACATCAGGTGGTTCAAGCTCCCTTCAGCGGCAAAGTGAAGCGGATTCACGTGCAGCCCGGTGCAAAGGTGGAGGCCGACGACCTCTTGGTTGAAATGGAGGAATAAGAATTCTCGCGCTCACACTCCTGTTGCACTGCGCAGTGCACAGTGCACAGTGCGCTGTGCGCAGTGCTTGGCGCTGCTCCATCCGTGGACGTTTGTTTTTAGATATTTTGGTGCTCATTTAACTGGTGCAGGCCATCGGCGGCGGAGGGCTCAGGAATCTGTTTATTCTTCAAAAGGAATCTTGCTTTTTTCGCAATATTTTTTATCGTAATTTGTGGCTTCTAAAATCATTTCAAACTCTTACGCTCCGTTTCGCTTCTATTTCACTCGTATTTACTCGCTGTAATGAATGTGTTTTATTCCTTCCTACCTGCTTGTCTTGCTTACTTGGTGCTGCTGCTCAAAATTGATTTTCCTATTAAATAAATTGGATCCAGCCGTGTGCTTTACGAGCGAAGAAACCTAGAACAGACCTTGTGAATGTTTTCGGGTGCTTGCTTTCGAAGCTTGGGCCATGATCCTCACGAAATATTCGACTGAAACCAAGTCGATTTAATAATATGAATTCTGGATAGGATGTGGTCGAAAGAGTTAATTGTATTCGATTTTTGAGTTTCCCTGTAAGGGAATCTACTATAAACCACAGATTACGCAGTTTCATTCCGTATGATTGTAAGAGATGTACAGAAACGAAAAACGTGTGCGAAAACCGTCGCATGGCTCAAATTCAACGGGGTACAAATTTATTTCGGAAGAGGATTGGCCGGCCAATTCACCAGACTTAAGCCCGATGGATTATTCGCTCAACGGAATTTTTAAACAGCGACTTTGGCGGAGGGAGACGAAAAGTCTGGAGGGTTTAAAGCGCGCCATGCGTGAGGAGTGGAAGAAAATCGACATCGGGCTCTGCCGTCGGACCATGAAAGGCTGGGCACCAAGGGTGGAAAAGATGCGGGAGAACAAGGGCTATCAGTTTCAGTATATCAGGAATTTGCAGAAAAATGTTTTCCAGGTGAAAGATCTAGAATAAAAAAAACTGTCCGCGTGTTGCTGGCGGACCCTCTGTAGAGATGTTTCTCAAGTCACGCCTCAACGGACCGTCCAGGCGTCGACGACGTTCTTTCGTATACATCTACCGTACACACCTGACCAGATTACTGGGTGGCAGAGTTCGAACCACTTTTTAGCTGGGCGCAAGCAAAATGAGGTGGCCCGAGTTTGAGCCAAACACCCGAAATTGTGGCCCCATGTGTGTACATGTACTTTCAAGCACTGTATCCCCCCCCCCTCGATCTCAAGAGTCGATTATGCCCCACCCTCGCTGATTCACATCAAGCTTGAGCGGATCGTTCAATTCCGTTCACTTGTCCGTGATTGGCCCGTTGGTTTTTGCTGGACAGGCTATGCTATCTTGCTTGATTGAAATGATAATTTCGGTTTCAAAATTTTTTAAGCCAATAAAGTTTAAGTGAATCTGAATGAAAAACCAAGCGACCGACGGAACGTGTTTTCGGGCCGGACCGGCCGGGATATTTTGTTTCAGATTTTTCGCCTGGTTTGTCGCCGAGTCCGTTCTTCTACCAAAGCGAAGACCGAGTGATGTCTGTGGCGTCTCTTCTGCGTCTGATCTTTTTCGGTCAGAATTTGTGAGGTGGTCGGAGTTTGAGCCATTTTGGCCAATGCGTGCAGCTGTTTTTTACCACAGCTGACCACGCAGTTGATTCATCGATTGATTTTGGGATATTTTGGCAGTCAGGTTAAATCAATGAATCAAGCTAAGTTGGAAACAGCTGCACGCAGTGGCCAAAATTGGCGCAAATTCCGACCATCCCATTTTGCTGGGCGCCGGTAAACGTTGGCTTTAATTCGGTCACCCTGAGGTTTTTGCTACATGTGTACATAAAATGCACAGTCATAATAAAATGATATGATATTGAAACGTGCGTTAATTAATTTGTTTATTTAGTTACTATTTTTATTGTAGTTCGATTGCCAAAAGACTGAAACGATGATCAAATTTCCATTAAAAATATGTTTTCCACGTTTTTCCTTTTGCACGGCTATTCGGGATGAGGAAAAATAGTCCTGTGTCAGCTTGTTATCGCGATTACAGTCACATCCGGCTGATTTCGATCCCGAAATTGCCGACAACGGCATCAGCGCTTACCTGGCGGCGAATGATCCTTCAAATGCTTGCGAAAACGTCCAGCCAGACAATCAGACAGGCAGGCAGACAGACAGGCAGACAATCAGACAGGCAGGCACGCAGGCACGCAGGCAGGCAGACAGACAGGCAGACAATCAGACAGGCAGGCACGCAGGCAGGCAGGCAGGCAGGCAGGCAGGCAGGCAGGCAGGCAGGCAGGCAGGCAGGCAGGCAGGCAGGGACGCAAGCAGGCAGGCAGGCCATTTTCTATGCTACACTATTGCCAGCGTACGCGGCCATAGTAAGAACCCGATCAGGAATAATCTACCGTAACCTAAAGAAGTGCGTAAGACTGCTGCCCAAATCTTGATCCTTGAGCTGCAGCTGCAACGAAACGCCCAGAAACTGACCGCTACAACAGCGCCCCCTTTTGTCAATGTATAAAATCAGCCCCGCCCACGGGCAGCTTAGGGGTCCGGGGGCTGTGGATTATGTGTGTGTTCAAATTCCACATAACTACAAGAAGCACTTCTTTTCATTTGTTTTTGCCAATTTGCTTCTATTATTACTAATATCGAACTACATTCGACGTTACTTATTTTATCTCCAAATTTATGCTGCGCACACAGGACAAGGAAGACAGTGCCGAAGGACAGTTGCTTTGAATTGTGATAGTTGCAGTGATAATAATGCGGCTGATTGATTCGTTTGATTGATTCGTTTGATTGATTCGTTTGACTGACCATCTCTCGTGCAAATTCCAGTCCATCGGAAGTCTTTAGCATTTTCGTTAGCTGTTTGTTTGTTGCGTCGGAAAACTGGACACGCGCTGCTCGATTCTCCCGGTAAGTTCCTTCGCTGAGCAACACGGGTCTCTATGCAAATCACAAGTGGAAATGGACCGGATTCATTTCTCTTATAATCGCTTGAAGTGTCTCGCTTGATTGGTTGATTGAGTGTTTAAATTCAAATCTCAATTTGTTATGGACGTTTCTCGCTTGATTGGTTGATTGAGTGTTTAAATTCAAATCTCAATTTGTTATGGACGTTTCTTCCTGTGTAATATTCAGAAAAAGCGACTAAAAGACAAGAAGACTTCATTCAGGCGAGGCGACTCTCCAGTTTGAGAGAGATGGATTATGGATTAAACTATTACGAAGGATTTTATTTTTTTATTTTCGTTTTTGTACTTAATCGATCAATCAAACGCACTACTGCTGCAGTGATAATGATTTGACTGATTGATTCGTTTTATTGGCCATCTCTCCTGCAAATTCATGTCTCAGTTTGTTGGGAATGTTTTCTACTCGTTATCCAGAAAGGGAACTGGAAGGAAAGAATGTTTCATTCAGACGATGCTACTCTGCAGTGTGAGAGAGATATGGATTAAACTTTTGCGGAGGGTTTTTTTTCTGTACTTAATCGATCAATCAATCAAGCACAGTACTACTGCAGTGGTAATGATTTGATTGATTGATTCGTTTGATTGACTACCTGTTTTGCCCATAGCCAGTCAATCCATCAATCAATCAACCACTCGTCGACCTGTATCGGGCAAAGCCGTCGTGTGCATGGAATAAACCTGCCATGAAAGTTGCCAGTACGTTTTGTCTCTGCGACTGTGCCATCCCTCCGGCAATTTCTTTCAACACCTCCGGCGGTCTGATAACTGTTTGTGGGCCTAAACTTTTGTACACCTGGCCACATTATAGCGTTATCCGAGTTAAGCCATTCATCTCGGTCTGTGTATAAACCCATGCACCAACCAGGTAGATAGCTTAACTCGGGTCACGCTATAATACGGCCACATGTGTTTGAGTCATCCGTCTCACACACACTATTATCCGAGTTAAGCCATTCATCTCGGTCTGTGTATAAACCCATGCACCAACCAGGTAGATAGCTTAACTCGGGTCACGCTATAATACGGCCACATGTGTCTGAGTCATCCGTCTCACACACACACAGACTTGTTCACGTGTGTTTCATAACAGACTGCTCACACATTTCACCTGAGCACATGTTGACGAGCCAAGAGTTTCAATGTTTCACGAGGGGAAGAAGTTTGCTACAGGAATTGTCCCATCCTCATATTGCAACAATTTGTCTTCTTTTTCTTTGACTGAAGAGTCGAAGCGGATTCCACAATTGTCTGTACCCTTACAGTATCCTCATCCGGATTTTGGAGCACTCTTCTCCTTCTCCTCGCAACTTCCTCTACACTGAGTGTTGAGGGACCGAATCATAATACCGACTAAGACAGTGGCTTGTAGCAAGTAAGTTATCTCACACGACGACCTCGATCGACGACGAGGAAGCTCCATCTCTCCCGATTGATTTGCCCCACCACTTGATTACACTCATTCATCACACATTTTAAAGGCAGAACGCGTGAAATAACCCTTGTGCACAGAGTGATAGCACAATGTCTTGGCATTGTACTCTACCGGGTGTGGGTGTGCATGAATGTCCCAGTACCCTCATACATAAGGAAGACTCGACCCTCATACAGACGGACGACTCGACCCTCATACAGAGGGACGACTCGACCCTCATACAGAGGGACGACTCGACCCTTATACAGACCGACGACTCGACCCTCATACAGATCGACGACTCGACCCTCATACAGAGGGACGACTCGACCCTCATACAGACCGACGACTCGACCCTCATACAGAGGGATGAGAATGAGACTCGCGTTTTGCTGTTGGATCATGAGTCTTCCCTATCGAAGTTCGCTGATAAAGCTCTAAACTCTGCTTGATAGCGCGTGTGCGTCCGAATTTCGTCCTCCCCACCACCCCACCATGTAGACACACATCCGCATGAAGACGGCCTTGTGTAGTTATTAAAATTTCCTTGCTTTCCTTCTATTACTGACAGGTCTCCTCTCGGCTGCTCCCACAGACACACACAGACACATCGGATTTATCCACAGACACACACAGACACAGCAGACTTGTCCACAGACACATACAGACACACACACACAGACACATTCAGACACATCGGATTTATCCACAGACACGTACAGACACACGCAGACATAGCGGACTTATTTACAGACACATACAGACACAACGGACTTATCACTGCCTCGTTGACCCATTTGGCGGTTGAGCGTCCCATTTCGCGGCGGACTTTTTTCTGCCATCTCCCAAAAGGGGATTTATCCGAGGCCTCCGCTGAGACGACTTTTCTCGGCGTCTTCTCCTATCCTGCAATGGACGTGAAACCG